>JAUOBX010051433.1:0-13568 GCA_032360705.1 Eupentacta quinquesemita
GCATTGTGGCCTCTGAACGCTATAACAATCATCTAAGCGTAGCGCCACTATTGGTTGGTGGAACATGTTGAACCAGAAAATGTTGACCAAACACACCCTCTCCGAAGGCAGGAAATGGCATTTGCGTGCCTCAAAACTGGTCTCAGAGTTGTCTGAAATCCTTCAGATCTGAAATATGTCAATTGTCAGTAGGCCTATACTCATCAAGGAATATATGGTGCTCGCTGAATAATACAACCCAAAAGAGTCGTGAAACAAATGCACTCCTGCGCTTTTGTGTGCACAATTGTTTTTGTCCCAATCTTTTTCCTCAAATTTGACCCGTTTAGTTTTATTGTACACGTTTCAGCTTTACAAATGGGCTATGCTTCTGCTGTTGTTAATGTGAAAAGGGAATGGACTTAATCGGCATTTGTGCACTTTCTACTGGCTAGTCTGGCAATATCAAAGCCAGGGCTATGTTATCATCTGTTCTTAGAGGCGACGTACTACTATCTCGGGCGGAGCCGTACTCTCACTGGCACGGAGCGAACAAAAAGTGTGACAAAATGCATTTCAGATCGATGGAGATGACTTTGCAGGCCTTAAAACTGGTTTGTAACTGAAAATAGGATACTAAAATAACACTGGGGTCAACTTTCAGCTAAGTCTGTTACTGGAGTTATTTTCAAATTGTCATTATAATAGAGAGCAAACTATAGTTACGCTTCGATGTTTGTGCTTGACTACTCGAAAATCGGGAAACTAAAATACCACTGCACGATTTCTTGCTTGTGATATCTAAAACTAATCATTTTATCGTTCCATTCCATTTGTCTTACGAATTGTAGAAAATTTAATCTCTGTTAATAGCCTACTATTGTCTATCACAGTTTTCATTATGAGTGGGCTACCCTCTGAAACATGCTTCCTTTGACCCCTTGGCCATTGTGCGTACTAGTTTCTACTGGCTAATGACATAATTGTGTTAATAACTCAGTTATATCAGTATCAATATTTTTCAGATTTTAGATTAGGTTTAGTCCTGCGCGTAACTTTTATATGATGACCGAGATGTACAGATTGGAGAAAGATCAGTCAATAATTACGGTTATGAAGACTACCGCGGGATCCATGTCCTGATAGGAAAGCCACACAAAGAATCGGAGCGGGAAATATAGTTCCGGGGTAAGAACCGAAGTACCGAGGTATTAACTATTGAGGGACTGCTGTTTCCGCTGTCTGAGTAAGAAATAAGAACTTGCACTTTCACGGACACCATTGCGCGCATAGCGCGAGAAAATGTTTAATCACTTGGCGAATTATATGGCCTATGTTCTTGAGTCGTGTCCACCTAAGCAATTGCTCGACGCTTGTAGATGCGTTTGCGGCAGATACATAGACACATTTTGCTTCATTTTATGTTAGGTATGGAATTGGTAGGTGCGGAGAATACCGACAAGTTGTCCATGCTTTTCCGGTCTTCGGAACGTGAATACGAAATCCCGACAACTATTGCCCGATTCTATGTCAGAGTTACCTTCCGTGATTCTGTGCAAAGTCGAATCTTGCCTTTCGGCCTACTAAGTAGGCTAAGTATATATCTACTTGGGTCATGCGAGAATAATCAATGATATTCCACAGGAGGATCCAGACGACGCTTCGAATTGCCAAAGTTGTCGTGGCATTTGTTCTTGAGTTAGAACGCTCCTCCCTGGCTACGCCACTGATGCCAAAATTGCCATTGGGTAAAAGCAGCAGGTGTGAGTAGGAAAGAATATAAGAAAGAAACAACCACATGCGAAATGCTTCTTTTCTTGATGCAGGTTGTGAAGATTAGCCGGGCTCGTTTAATATGTTACTTCAGTATCTGTGTTTGAGTACTGATAGGCTTTGTCTTACCATTGCTTTTCGTATGCATGCTGGCGCTGCTGTGAAGTATGAACATCGCTCCGAATTACAACCGACAGCAAAAGCGGGTAACCTGTACGCATCAAACGCGACACCTGTGTAAAATATCTTCATTAGGTCAACTATGCACCAGTTTAACCTCTTTTTGAAGCGAAACCAACGAACCCCATATTCTCTTACATTAATGGGTGTCCCGATGAAAGTCGAATTATAACCACAAAAATATTTTAAATTAACAAATCATTACCAACAGTATTTGCAGATCGTAATGGTCCATTACACGATATTTATACTAATCAGGTATTTATAGAGCGATTTGGGGTGTTCATAGAGCGTTTTAACACAAATAAGTTGCGCCCACAGCTGTCCATTTCCACCTGGGGTGAGAGAGGCCCGGAATCGAGAAGTATTCTACCGAGGATACACAGTGACAAGACTCGGACGCACGCTATTTGGAATGCAGGTCCAAAGTCCTACCTCGTCCCCAGAAATTCGAACCCTATGCTTTAAAGAATGCGTTAACCTATGATGAATACAAATAAATTATTTTCGGAACATTTGATCAAATAGTCTTATGTATAGTCTGGTGGAAGAGTGGCTAAACGGTTCCCGTGACGCTTACCATGCAGTAGCAGTTCCGGGTTCGACCTCGCCACCATGTGGTTTTCCTCACAGGTGTGGTACTTGGTTCCGAGGTTGTGCTGTGGTGCTGTCGGCTTGGTGGTTGCGGGTTCATTTCGAGGTGGTTACAATACATCTCATTGATCAGTTGCACGCATTTAGGCCTGCGGTTTATAGTTATATCTACCTCTCCCAGGATATGGAACAGTAAATCAGTGGTTGTAGGGTTCGGTGATGACCTGTCGGATGGGGACCTAAAATGACTGCCACGCAAGCAGGTTGGGATTGGATAAGCCCGTGCATCAGTATATTCTGACTAGGAAAGGGACAGCGTCTATTGATAACGCGCCTTTTCCAACTGTTCCGGAGGAGCCAACCAGTCACATGCGGGATCCCAACTAACAATTGTTTTATCACCAGTCAGGGGCTCTACCGACTCAGCTAATCCGCTTCAGCGCGAATCAGACTCAATTTCAGTATTAGGTTTCTAACAGAACATCCTCTTTTTATATATTCAGTAGGCCTAAGCCCTAAATGTTATAAGGAACCCGCACGGGACATTTTACTAGTAAGTCCGTTAGTCAATTGGTGTTCGCCAACTTCGTACTCTCAGCTGTTCATCTTCCAGAGCATGTATGTATGTGCGCCCTCTCGATACCGTGATACACGGTACTCAAAGTATCACAATATGCGGTGATTTCCTGCGGAGAATGATTCATGCACTTTACAAGCTTAGTGATCGGAATGCAAATGATAGAGATGAGTGTTTTAGGGTTAGGGTTAGTGGTGAGTCTGTGATCGAACACGTTCGAAGAGCTACCTCCTTTATTTCCATATGATGAGTGTTAGAGAGTTCTGGACTAGCCTGAGTGAAGGCTATATCGCTGAAGCGATATCTAGTCCGGTGATCATGTGAGCAGGTAGGATGAATCCTTATTCTCACTTCCATGCTGGAACAAAGAGACCGAGTAGGACGGTGCATACTGATGGGGTCTTTCCGATCTGATGGCGCTAGCCCGACAAATAGGTTAAAATAATGAGCTGCTGACAACAACAACGGCATATGCTGAATATTTCGGAGAGGCTTTCCCTAATCCGTCCACTCGTTGCAGCATATATGAATGGGTTGATTGCTGAGTTTCCGTAGAGGAACAGGATACTTAGGTTGTTCCATGGTTCACCCACCGGTTGATCTGAGTCTAAATCCACTGAGAAACGAACGGTCAACGGCAGCCACGAAATAATGAACACCAATACAAACACAAATATTTTTTCACTGCTTCACTGACGGCATGATTTGTTCCAGATATTCCATCAATATGTCGTTTGATCTTATTCATCCCAATGACAACATTGTTCCGACTTGACCCACTTATGGAAAACGCGGGAGTCGCAGCTTTAGACGAGGTATTTTCATTTAACACCATTATATTATCCTGTTCACCATGTGTACAGCCACAGTCAGAATTTTCATTTCTGAGTGTGTCCCTTTCTGCAGACATTCGCAATGATATAGATTTTCTTTATTCGGGACATTAACCGGCGCCCAAACTGCTATCTGGGGGGTGTTTAAACATGTTCGTTCTAAGAGAAACATTTTCCTTTTCACTTAGTTTTCTGCTCGAGTCCTCTACTGAAGGAAATGCAAGTACATTTGAATCTATTGACGATGTTCGCTCATCACGAGCTCGAAATGATTCGGTTTCAGTCGTCTGCAAAATGCAGCTATCTTCATCGGTGTGCTTGGATCGCATTCATACACTTCACTTTGTCAAGTGGACCATGTTGATTTGTGTCGTTGGAAATAGTCCTATTACATACTGATGAACTAGTATCCATTATCTCAGCAGCTGTTTGCTCCTCCACCTTGTGACCTACAGATGCATCCTTAGATGATTGCATTCTCGATTGAGTTCAGTTTATGACTCCATTTCAACCGGACTCGCAGTTTTATCCCAATGACGATGTTCAACAGTGCTATAACTGTCATCGGTATTATGAATTGAAACAATAACAACATAATTGCGAGCGCTAAAGCTTGACCGAAGAATAAAGTAAAGTGTAACATGACCACGGAAAGGAAGACATAGACCAAGTCGACCAGCCATGATCTAGCTATAACTCTCTGATTTGCTTCTTTCGTCCTTGTTGCCTGATACCTTAGCGCATTGCTGACGAGTTTGTATCTATCCACACTCATCACGATTACGACGAATAGTGACATGACTGAAGGCACGCCGGCAACCCAAATCAGCACCATCTTCCAGTGATATGGGAGTTCCCATTGACCGGAGGTTTATTGGATTCCATGCCAAATGAGAACATTGAACGGGACTCTTTGATCCCTGTCACTCCGGATGTAAGCCCAAATAATCAAACTGTTTCCCACTGTGGCAACAATCGATAAAAACGCGGAACTGAAAATCACACTAATTCATAGGAGGTATAGGGACGAAGCATTGTTCTCCGTATGAACTGTTGACTCTCCCGTACTTCCGAGTGTGCTTGCTTCAAAAACAGAATCAGACGTTGTCGGGATATCCATTTGTAAGAGTAAGATAACACAGACAGAAAACAGTTATTAACTCGTCCATAATCTCAGCATTACTCAGCACTATTTTACTCAATAGTTCCCTGCAAGAACGTCTTTTTCATTCGCTATCCTGGCACATAATTATGTTCTCTAGCCAGAGGAAATCAGCGAACAGCATGATAAGTAACTGCTTCGGCATTCGTATACTCGGGACTCAATCGGATGTCACCGGCGTTGACACGAATAACCCTTCTCTGATCAAAGACATTGCCGGACTGAGTGATGATGGCAGAGCACCACCCCAAATATATTGCAACGTTAATTCTAGCGTGTACGATTTATTACTAGCCTTAGTTAGGCCTAGGCCTAATAAATACTAGTCGTAGGTTCACAACTTTGCATATATTGCGGTGCACGCAAAACACATAGGATATAATTATTATTATTATTATATTGGGTCATACTGACAGCGGATTGACATTACATACAGTGTACAAGCTAGGAATGACACTGTTTCATTCACAATGTAGCATACTCATACAATGACAGCACATAGCGCACACAGTGTGACATAGTCAGCCCCAATTTGCTCAACCCAAATACAACGATATAGAATGACACATTGGGAGTCAAATCAAATTGAAGATGGACAGTGGAATGACAATAAATTCACTCATTATGCCATTCAACTAGAGGAATCACACTAGCTGGAATAATCGGAGTGGTCTCTGGACATGGAGTTTACCACATGGAATCCCCCTGGGACTTATTTTGGCAGTCTCATATAATGACAACGTATATGGAATGACAATACAATACTGTACATTCACTCACGGTGCCAAGCAACAAAATGATTGACAGTGGAATGACGACGTATACGATTACATGAAATAACACATTCAGTAGAGCATACTTGGCCAGAATGTTTGGCCCTCGATGCTGTCTTTCCGAATCTGTCCAAGTGTAGGTACTCTTGGGGCTCTCAGTCACTGAGACTCAGTGCCGCGTTTAAACACATCTGGCAACTCCTCCGATCAGCAACCTCATTCAACATCCGATGGTAGATTAGCGCGAACGCACCCGTGTCAGCCTCGTGCGATCGACGTAATATGTGTCTAGAAGAGATGCTGCGTAATATGATTTTTACCACCAATCGTCTACTGAACCAACAAAGCGTGTACCTAATTCGATGCCCACACCCAGCCCGGCAACGAACAAAAACCACCCGAGCCTGATCATCGCACCGGGACTCGGACGGACGGAGGCGGAAGCCATTCAGTCACCTGAAGACGAACGACGCACGAAACCTGCGGGTTGTGACCCAACCACATCATGTTTACGTATTATATGCTCCACTCCGGTATTGAGCTCTTCCGCCCGCATAGATATATATTACAGAGTCCTATCTGAGTCCTACCTCGTCTCGAATAACCAACTGCCTTAATGAATGCGTTAGCCTATCTTCATCTTCATCGAGATACTCCAAGGCGCCAAATGGTGGCATTTGATGGAGGGTAGTTAGTGTGCAGATAATTGGTGCAGCCAGGTGCTAAATGCCCTTCGGAAGCCATCTGCATTGCCAAGTCCAGCTATGTCTGTGGGGAGCTCGTTCCATTTCCCAATGGTTCTTGGAAAGTAGCACCCCTGACGGCATCAACACGGCCTATGATGAATACAAATAAACAATACCAGAAGCATTTGATCAAATCCAGTGACGTTTACCATGCAGCAGTTCCGGGTTCGATTTCACGACCATGGTGTTTTCCTCACAGGTGACACAGTGGGACTCAGCTAATCCGAGTCAGCGCCAATCAAATTTAATATAAGTATTATGCGGTGTTTCCAATTGAAAACAGTCAGTGCTGAATTTCTACTAGAATATCTATCCTTCATAGATATATTCGGCTTGAATGTTATCTTGATCCGGTCTTGATCTTAATCCGGTACGTGGCGACGGACTATAAGTCCATTAGGAAGAACCCCCCCGGAACATGTTACTGGTAAAATCCGTTGGTCGATTGGTTCCATGTTTGCCAACTTCGTACTCACAGCTGTTCATCTTTAACACCTCCACAGATACACTGCTGTGATACTCTGGGACATTATGTACAAAACGCGCAAATATCCAGCAGAAAGTCCAAGGAGCTACCATTCTTACTTCTATCGAAAGGGTGTTCCAGAGTTCGGAAACAGCCGGGGTGAATGCCATGCCAAACGGAGAAACCGAGTAAAGCTAGCCATCCACTACTGCGCAGCGCAGGCGCAGCGCTGTCCGCAGCGCAGGCTGCCCGCAGGCCATCCGCATATTTCGCCATCCACTACTGCGCAGCCCCTGCGCTGGCTATCCGCAGATTTCAGAATATGACAACAGCCCGCTCGCGGTTATTCATTTATTTTTATGTTATCGTATATCTAGTAAATTGTGCAGATGGGGGTGGTGGGGAATCACACCCGCAATAAGTCAGCAAAGAGGAAGAGGAGTCTGGGAGAAAGGGTGGAGAGAGCGGAAGAGGAACAGGGAGGGAAGCAGAATGGAGAAAAACAGTTTGGGCCGGACCTCAGCTCTATCGGTTATCAACGACGGAGTTGAAACTTATCGGGTGTCGGCAAATAAATAACTGATACCGCATATATATCACGGCCGTCAGTATAACTAGCCTCAGCTAGACGAGTACTGAAATAACAGGTAACCCAGTGGAATAAATGAAAGGCCTCTGTTTGGGCCGCAGCCCACGAGTTAGAAAGTGCCGCGCGGCCCATAACTAGATAGAGTGAACATGTTGGATCCGCATCGACTACATCCGGACGGGGACACATCTGTGAAACCCAAAACGAAAGAACATACGGTTTGAGGAATGTGGAGAAACTTCTGACCATGATTACAGGATAAGAAAAATACGACCAGAAATACTACCTGGACATGGTCAGGAGCAGGAACTTATATAATATAAATCAGTCAATGCACCAATTGCCACCGGAAAACTTGTCGGCAAGAAGCCCACACAGCCCGTCACATATCATGCGGATGATCAGAGGGTTTGAGCTGGGGCGATCTAATGGACAAAGCTATATTATTCCCATTCACCAATGCTCAGCAAACAGCTAGAACCTGTCTTCCTAATTCCAAGCTGCAATTTGTATAATTGGATTTCCAATAAGATGTACCGGTATGCCATATCTCTTCATTATCATCATTATCGATAGATCTACGATGCCAAATTTGACTTGAAATCCGCTCCAGATTGCATCTAAGACTGAGAAATTTCCGAAGAACTCTATCCCATATCAGTCACCTCTTCCAGATCCATCGGAAGAACAGAGTATCCACCCCTCCCCCAACGAGAAACCTAGCAGAAAAAAATGAACTAAACATGGTTCGTTCCTCCAAACTGGTAAACTTGGAGCTGGGAAAATACACTTTCGCCTCTTGGCTGCTTGACGGGGATTCTGTTGAGACGGAGACGTACAGATAAACGAAATCACAGGTGGTGCGGGTCCACGCCATCCTACAGGAGCGACCGCAGCACATGTTTTCTTCTCTTAGTTGATAAAAGAGAGAGAGGGTATATTCTTCACAATATATTCGACTGAAAGCATTCAACATAGGCCTCTAGCTAGGCAGGCCTATCCTGCCTGAAACTAATGCCCTTTTTACTTTCAAACTAATTTTGAATCGACTAGATAAAACCCAACAAGCGGTGATTGCAATATTTTTCCCAAATGGCGCTCCATGGAACCATCCGCAGGGCCTGCGCAGTGCGCAGAAATCGCTCACTGCTCGATTCCATCCGCAGATCTCTTCGCAGAGGCTGCGCAGGCCCTGCGCTGCGCAGCTGTGGATGGCACTCTATGCGATTTCTGCGGACTGCGCTGCGGACTGCGCTGCGCCTGCGCTTAGCAGTAGTGGTTGGCTAGCTTAATGCAAAAGCCTCTAAGCGCTTCAGCAGATCTTAAAACGAAGACAAAGACAAACGGAGAGAAAAAACACAGAAGACAGAACAGAGGTGACAGCACACAACACGATAGAAAACAAAGGAGTAAAACATACATGAAATGCTGTGTGAAGAGATGAATTTTGAGACGAGACTTGGAAGAAACTTCAAACGGTGCCGAACAGATAGAGCTGGGGAGGTCATGCCACAAATGGGGAGCAGCAAAAGTAAATCAGCGATCGCCATAAAAGAGCGAAACGTGATCTCGAGACGTTGCTCAGATGCTGACATAAGAGCTCTGGTAGGAAATGAAATGAAAACAGGGAATGGAAAAACCCATAACATGCAGTTATGCGGTGTTCATACCAAGCTGGTGCGTGGTACGTTCCAGTATGTGGTAATGGTGTAGAGACCGTTTCAGCTACTGCAAACCGACTATTAATTTAGGTAATATTATGTGCCCGTGTAAATTCGACATGTGTAACGCCGCATCCTGCAGTGCCATGGGGTTCATACTAGGTACGATGAGTTCAGTCGAACAATGCTGTTTTCCGTTCGGGATGGTTGAGCCGGGAAAGAAACAAGTAACGATGCAAAGCACACTGAAACGTTGTGTTGGTGGTTCCAAGTTCAAACAATCAGTGGCATAATCTATTTAATAATTAGTAGGACATGGTGAATACAACTGAATTTGTCTCGACTGCGGATAACTACTAGTATAGATAGAAATCTCTCATAACATGTGATATTTCATACAGGTAGTTATCAGGGATCTTCCATCACAAGTTATGGACAAGCAAATTATTGACAATTCATAGGTGGCTATCATGCAATCTTGGTCTGGAAATAAAATGAAATGGTTGTCATCTGATTAGCTTAGTCGGTAGTGCTCCGGACAAGTGTATTGAAGATCATGAGTTTGATCCCTGGCCGACTGGCTTTTCCGGTACTCTGTCTCGCTCTATCTCTCCATTGCAACCTCAGAGGAAACCGATTACAATCTGTTGAGCCAATAGCAGCAACAGTTACTCTTCAGGATTGTCGGAGAGCGTGCCTGGTTCCTGGGTATTATCTGTAAAGCGCTTTATACAGCTGTAAAACAGTAATGATGCGCTGTATAAGCGCAATATTATATTATTATTATTTGTCAAGACATTTTCTATTAATTCTGGTTCCGTTCCCAAAAAATAGTTAAACGACTTATCCAGGTTGGGGAGTTATTCACAGATCGAATATAGCGATCAGCGTGTATTACTCTTTGAGATGATCATTGATATGGCACAGTATGGAACTTCACAAGCCTTATGTCGGTTGAACAGAGGCCCTGCTTTGGGCCTACTTTGAGCAGTATCAACTAGGTCTAAATTCCACGTAAACAAAATATTACTGGATTGGTCGGACACTTTCATTTTCCTGAAAATAATGCGAGTGACTCATTGATTGCCTAGTTGATGACCGAGAAACGATAGGGGTGCTGTACTCAACACGTGGAGCCCATGTGTATACAAGATATCAGCTTCATACATAGCAGTGAAGTCGAGTTACCGTGTTCACACAAGTACAATTAACCAACATATACCATTTGGAATTTGCCTCTCGAAATAACCCCTAGTCTATAAAAACAGGAATCATTGTACTCTTCACAACAAAGCCATTCATCACATGTTGACTTCTGTTGTTAGTTAACACTGATCTGAATCCCCAATTTTATTTTTGACTCTAACAATGAACTACAACAACAAAAACCTAGACAGAAGTGGGCTTTTCCTTCCTAAAAAGCGATCTAACACACTTTTTGCCTACATCAAAACTGAGCTAATGTCAGCAAGTCAGACGGGTTATCTGTTCAATTTATCCGTGATTTATCACTACGATTGACACATATCCAGTGTCTTAACTCTCTATCTAGCTAGCCAGTCACCGACTTTAACAGTCTGATATCGGGCAAATTTTTCAAGTGTAGCAACTTTATTTTGGGGTAGTTAATATGAGATTGGAAACTAAGTACTTACTTGTATCCCAAACATGACTGCTGCGACCAATAGAGTAACTGAAGAGAAACAGAGATGTACACATTCGATAGGCTTATCAGCGTATTATCAAAAATAACTCAGGAGACATGCTTTGCGTTTTCTAATAAGCGTTTATCTCAGACGCCGCAAATGAGCAACCGATAGATGTTCATGTCACTTCGATCAGCTAATGAAATTGTGTGTGTGGATATGTGTATGTGTGTGTATGTATATGACGCTTTTTGTTCAGACAGTATCTCTAGAACGCAAACATGTAACAAGTTCAAATTTGGTACAAAGGTAACATATGCGGAGAGAAGGCACTCTACTGTTCTCGGTGTCAGGTCAAGGTCGTTCGATGTCAGGAGAGAGCAAAAGTCGAAATGCCAGACTACACGATATCTTCAGAAGGCAAGCATATAACAACTTCGAATTAGTTACAAATATGATGAGAAAGAACCCTATTGTTTTTGGTGTCAGGTCAAAGTCGTTCAAAGTCACAGTAGAACTATCCTCATATATCTTGACAACGAAACATTTCATGGGGACGGCCTAATGGCAAGTTTTGTTCGTGTGTGCTGCTGTACGTTGACCTCGTTTGACCTCTCGACTTCATGTGACCTATTTTCCGTGACAACACCAAATCCCTCTTGTTGAGGCAATCCATAAAGTCAATCACACCACCCTTCTACAATGCTCCTGTTACGAGTTATCCCAAGTTATCAATCTGAATGTGAAAGGTCAAGGCAGCACGATACATGAATTAGTATAGAATATCCTAATAGACACTGAAAACCTTGTAAACAGCATAACTTCTTAGTACCATGGTGCATAAGCTTCATTCTCGCTATGTAGTACATCATTCAGAATAATTTCAAGACAAGTCAACGGTCACATCAGGCCAACAGAGGTCAAAGTATTAAAACTTTGTAAACAGTATAACTATTGAATGCAAATGGGTATATACAGGTTTCGTGCTTGGTATGTAGGTTACACATATGAGGTACATGATCCCTAATAATTTTGGGTCAGGTCTCAATACCTCATAAATACATTTATCAGTTTACTACAATTGTGTAGAAGGCTCGTCCACTCTTCACTAAGTGGGAGTGGTTAACCTACAACTAATCTATCCATTATTTATATCCTTGCATGATAATGGCCTTGCACTGGAACCATATTACCCAAATCAGCTTCTAATTCATGGGCGGGTTCTGCATTGTGACCCACTAACTCGTCTTCTCTGGGGGGAGGATAGATACACTTGATACTTGATGTACAGTGAAGTGTTACTTCCTTGATATTATTTGAATAATTAATTACTCTTGTAAACAGTATTCAACTATAGGTCGTGCCCACTACACAATGTTGTCCATCCCCTTTGAACACACAAGACCATCTCGCAGTGACCAATATATTTGAATAAGCAATAAAGGAATTCCCTCGATAACATTAGTTGGGATAATACATGACAATCTATGGGCAATTACAACAATATTATTATATATAACTTATTTGGAATATGAATTTCAATTGATAGAAGACAAAGGTTTTTCCCAGCGGGTGGGGGAGCTGGGCGAACAAGTCACATCACCAGTCTACATGACAGTCCTAATTGACATATCCTAGTGAGCCAGTATCCCAAGTCTGGAATGGTTTTATGCATCATCTATTTCGAAAATGACATATGATCCTTGCTGTCAACTATCATCAGACAAAAACTCCGTAGCACACATCACACATGTTTCGACTGAAAAACATAACTTAGCCGAATCTGGCAAGGAATCACACCACATCGTTTTGGTCTTATATAAATACTGCTAGTGAATGCTAAAATAAGGGTTGGCTGAAGCCATGTGATTGGCCAATCAAAATGCAGTCTTTGTAGCAGCAGATAGCTTGGAGTGGAAGAATCGAAGTTGCATTTGAGTATACATGTGAATGTGGGTGTGGATATGTGTTCCTCACACTAGTGATGAAAATTGTAAGTATTCTAATGTTGTTCAATCGGAATTATATACGTTGCTGACAGCCAGCAGACAAATATTGAGAAGAATGACTAGAATATGCTTCATATTACTAGACTGATAGATTTAATACTCACCACAAGTCAGGAAACACGTTGTAATCAAAAGTATTCTATCTACTCTTCCTATAAAGAATAAAAGAGTAATTGTAAATTTCAACAAATGAATTATATGAACTTCTCCCTGCCTAGCTTGTAACATGACCGTCCATGGAACGTAGTTTACAGTATAGTTCACAGACTGGAGGTTGATTGGTCTAAAATACGACCACGATGTACATCGGAATGTCACATGTGCTTTAAAATTTAAAGGACTTTACAAGGATTGGCATGATCGAAGCTGATATTAAGGAGAACGAATAACTGGTCATGATAGTCTAAACCCGACACTCATAATATTTTTGTTACAGGCCTTTGAAGTTTGTACCATAATAATTGCGCAATAAGAAAACATCCCAGCGTGAAATAATAACTGTAGTCATAGTTGTACAACTCCACGAATATCGTTCGTTCTCTTTCGGTATTCACTAATAGTTTTACTTCTAAAAAACTGA
>JAUOBX010051543.1:0-13568 GCA_032360705.1 Eupentacta quinquesemita
TTCTGGCCCAATGTCCAGTCAAGTGTGCGACTAAGGCCCTCCATTTGAAATTACGGTCTTAATGATGCTACCATACTTTTGGGATGTTAATGATTTTCTGGTCCAAGGTTGCAAATGCCATTATGACATCAGTGTTAGCTCAATCAGTCACTTCTTATCAGATTACACTAGTGAAACAAATGTACACCTACCAGGGAGCTACTGTGCCATTTGCACTCTTGTTCTTAACTTTCCATCACTAGATCATAAATTGCCACTTCAGGTTCATCTTCATCTCGCATTTGAATACTGCACAGTCAATTTAACCATCGTATCAATCATAGAATACAGAAGAAATATCAGTTTCCTGAATAATATATTTATCAGTTAACTCACATCGCTTCGTTTTTGTCGCTTCCATTATATTGATTGACTCTGGCCAGGGATTTGATCGATTTTTTCAATACCTTTTATGCGAGACAATAATACCCATTTTCTATTGAAAATACAGCAAACTTACTCCGTAACCGCTCGTTGCTGACGACAACTGGTGAACTGATATTTCGAAAAATACGTTAGTTGTGGGGAATCGATTCAGTCCTTATTATTTAGGATTATCTGCGGAGAAATCGGTGTAATCATATTCGCTATGTGCTTGTGTTCCATCGGGTATAGGAAACCTAACATGCAACGCTTTTAGACGTTACCATAATTGTCGAAACGTCCTTTGAAACTGTTCATGGAAACAATAGGTCACAATAGACGATGTAATATTACTTGATAGTAGACTAACATACCCAAACAGCACAAATGGTTGTCGTGGCGTTGGGCCAACGTTTGCTATTGTTGGCAAGCGTTGGGGAAACCTTGTGTTAGCAAGCAAACATGGAGCCCACGTTTAGCCAACGTCGTGGAACTATAACGGTTGGCATTGATCGATCGATACAACATCGAGCCAACGTAGAGTACACAACCGTTGAGTGTACTTCATTTACTCAATCTATGACCAACATGTCACAGCCAACGGTTGGGCATTATATACATTCGCCCAACATTTGACCAACACTGTCCAACCAACCGTTGGGTGTGCCTCATTCACCCAACATTCAACCAACATGTTACAAGTTACAATCAATGGTTGCGCGACATAGGCTTGCCAGGAGCGAGAACGTATACCATCGTCAACATAATGTATACATTGCTGTTGTGAGACCAATACATAGTAACTGTGGTAGTACCTTGGTCAAATGAGCGAGGGCTAAACAAATGTTTCCCTGAACTTGGAACATACAAACGATGGTACCCTTGGGATGAGATTTGGGACTGGGTCCTGATGACTTTTTACCCTCCAAATTACGAATTCTTCAAAAATGTAGGCCCAATATCAGTTGTTGTTTTTTTCTTTGCCCCGTTGCAAGGGTTCAAATCATTTGAGCAAAATAGCAACAAATTTGCCAAAACCACAATAAGCCCCCAAATCAAGGAATTCCCCTCCAAATTCTGGATATTTCGAGCCATGATAAATGACGGAAAATTTGCCAAATTCACAATCTGCCCCCCAAATCAGGAAATTCTCCTCCAAATTCTGTATTCCTCGAAACTCAATAATTATCATGGAAAATAACAGACAATTAGCCAAGTTCATAATTCACCCCCAAATCAGGGAATTCCAGACACACACAGACACACCCATAAACAGATACATTTTTTGTGCGTACCTCGTTACTGGTCCCTTTGACGCCCATGGGTATCCCACCATAGGGTACCTCTCGATGCAAGTTACTCTCCAAATAGCAGTGCTACCATAGGAATCGCTGCTATGGCGACCAACACCAGTGGATATGGGTAAAATGGCGAATTGACTACAATATCTCATCCGGCCCTTGGAGACCGATGAGATGATAATGGGATGTTATAATAGAAGATCGAACAACTCCTTCTATCACAAATGAACAGGAGTTTCAGAGGCAGACTTCACGATTACTCGGGAACAAACCAGTTGCTTCTTGGTACCAATATAGTCTAGTGCCAAAACACCAAATTTGACCCGAACCCGGAAATACCGTCGGCACTAAATGTTTTGATGGGTCCTGGTACTACGAGACCTGCTCTTTCAGAATTAGGATGATGCCACCCGGGCATCATTGGGCATTTTGAGATATTCGAGATGGTCGCCAAAATGGCGCATGCGGTGTATAAATCATTGCTACACAACGTATATGGCACACAAAAGGTTGATATTAATATTTATGACGGGTTCATTCAGCTATGCCTGTCTAGCAGTAGTATTATTTTGCATACTGGGGGTTTCCAGTACGTTCCATCCAGATGGCCGCCAGAAAAGGCACCGCCGCCGCCACATAATATATGTGCTATTCAACGTGAAATGGCTAAAGACGATGTTAATGTCGGTAGCATCCGATTGACTTACAATGGATGTTCACCATCATGATAACTGACTGCGAGAACAACGACGTGTGTCTCGGACCCTATGAGGGGGTGTTCCCCTTCCATGGCCATGTGGTCCCTCTGCTTCCTATGTCAAAGTTCCATATATATAGGCCTATATTATGTGGAGCGCTTCGAATGTGTGAATGGTGTGTGCATCTCATTCTGCGAGCTGGGAACATGCGAAGACCTGCGAAGACCTGCTCATGCGAAGACCTGCTCAACCAAGGTGACCTGAGAACATGCGAAGACCTGCTCAACCAAGATGACCATCCACCTGGACTCATCAATATCGTCTCCGGTAGGATTTTGTCCAGCATCGGTGAAAGTAGATGATGCAGTCTCAATTGGGGCAGAACAAATGTAGGCATACATAATGTAGACTAACTGGCCCGACGGGATCTATGGATCACTGGAGAAGGAAATAGTAACACTGGCAGCTGTCAGCAGAAAACAAGTCAAAATGGGATCAGTTTCTACCTTCAACACCGAACTCATTTCTTAATGAGTTCTCAACTTGATGACATATCGGGAGGTAGACGTGGAAGACATTCTCCGATATGAGTTGACGTCAATTCATACCTCCATGTTCGTAGACAACGGTGACATGAGAATCACCAAGACGAAGTATACTCTGAAGAGCTAACTTCAGATTGAACAATCAGCAAGGACCACGGAGAAGCCACATGTGATTGTGATTGACGGGTTTACCATACTATGGACAATTCACCGCCCGTTAGAGTAGATGGTGCAGGACTTCATTGATGACTTCTCGAGGTCTATCTTGTGTTTGATCGCTACAGCATCAATAGTGGTACACGGAGTAGCCGTGCTGGTCAGGAGGCGAGCAGACACCACGACTCAGCATGAGTACACCTCTCCAATTACAGCAAGTACTCTTGGATGTCACTGCTAATAAAACGCAACTAATTGACATCATTTGCGAGTATCCATGGGACTGAGTTAGAGACACGACATTCGACACAGACTCGATGGGACTGGCTCAGCATGCAATCCACAAGAAGTGAACATGGGTGTACTCATCCAACGGAAATATATGAAAACGAGCCACGAAGAAGCCGATGTCATCATTCCCCAGCAAGTCGTCACCCTTGCAAACCAGGAATTTAATAGCATCAATGCCATGTGATGACACAGATGTTTTCGGCCTCTTTTACATACTACTACAACCACAGCAATCCGAGGTGCAATCTACTGTTGGATGACACGAGTTCCAAACATGCTGTTTTGATATTGCTGCAATATGTGAGGAATGGGTAAAGCAACAGCTGTCAAATTGCTATCGAGAGGACTAAGACTTGACATGCTCGGAGAAGTGAATGCGCAGATGGACCATATTGTTTTCGAGGCCACCATGTCTGAGTGGCTTCTGCATGTTACGGAAGCAAATCCACAGAAACAATATCCGAGGTCCGTTACGATACATGGTTGTCCAAAGTGGCAAGTCGGGAAGTAACTTCAACGCCAAAGCTGAAAGCGCTGCCACCAACAACAGAAGCCTTCTCGGAAAATGTGGAGCGTGCACATTTACAAGCGGCATCTGGAAAGCTACATTGGATGACACGTCGCCTATAATGAATCTCTGTGCATTTGGTTGAACCAGAGATGAGCTTCATATGTCACTGTTACCACCCACGACAGTGTCAACAGATGTCCAGCCAGCACCTCTCGAAATTCTGAAAATGATCCGTGGTTGCGCAAGTGACAGTCCGTGTACGTCTGAGCGATGTAGATGTTCGTCTGCCCAATCAGCTTGTTACGATATTCTGTGAATGCAGACGGTTCGGCAGTTGTGGGAACAGATGGACGATTGAACGAAGTGATGACGAGAATGAAGAGGTCGGGGATGACAATGGGCAGTCCCACGAATGATTATGTAAACCTGACACGTGGGAAATAACTACTGTGCGTCGTATATGCGATAACATGGTGATTATCTTAGTGAATTGTAGCTGGGAGATACTGCCGTATGACCCGAGTGTTGGTAGTTATGGATCTTCGGGTTAGTTGATCGAACAGTGACCGATATTACGACCATTGATGAATGGTGCAGGGGTCAAATGGTACAACTAGCTAATCACTTATACTGCAATGAAAGTTACATGAATCCATTTACATACGCTTCGATAATCGCTATGAACAAATATATGCATTTCTCCGACCGGCGATCATCATCTTGGAAACTGATCTGGGGGTAATTGAGTCCATTTCAAAGTCTAATTGGAATATACTGAACACCCCGGAGTAAAGTAGTATAGCGGAAGAGTGGTCGAGTGGTATCAGTGACGCTCAGCAATACACTGGGTCTGAGTTATTTCGGGTTCGTTTCCCACATTCATCGTTGGGCGTTTTCTCGCCAGGAGTAGCTGTACTCACAGTGACGACTGGTGGGGTCTTGGTGCCCAGGCTTTGCTGTGGTGCAATAGACTTTGTATTTATGGGGAGTCGTTGTCGATTAGTTACAATAAGTACCATCGGTCGGATGTACGCAGTTATGTAGTTACATTCATCGTTGGGCGTTTTCTCGCCAGGAGTAGCTGTACTCACAGTGACGACTGGTGGGGTCTTGGTGCCCATGCTTTGCTGTGGTGCAATAGAAGGCGAGTTATCGCCGGATCTTACCCACGATCAACACGGCCAAGGTTCCTCGATGAGCCTTTAGTAGCTTCCTGAACCAGTAGAATCCAATCAAATCAAGCAGTATTTTAGTAATATCACCCGAACATAGTATGTTAGTATATCCCCGATACCATTCATTGAGTTGCTTGAATGTTTACTTCCCAATGTGGAAGGATAGTCGTCCTGATATATCACGTGCTCTCAATGACGTTTTGAATCGTCAGCCTCCAGGCAGTCGAACGATCCTAGATCTCTGACAATCTACTCTGCAATTTCAAGTCCGATAGTGTAACACCCATTGCCATTTTCTAGGAGTATATTGACTGATATTCCCATGGTAGACATCTTTTTTAGACGCCATCTTTTGTTATCACCTAACTTGACCCTCCCATGGTATTTTAACTGGTCTGATCAGAATTATGGACACCGAGAACATAGAAATACACACTGAACTTACGTCAGTGCACCTCATACAAATTGGTTTAGTGTTGTTTTTGTGTATTGGCGGCCATTCTGGACGCCATCTTGGTTTCCTCGAAATGCCCATGGGTACCAGAGTGGCATCACACGGATTCTGATAGAGAAGGTTCGGAAGGTGAAGGAAAGGACAAAAAACAGTGTGTGGACGCTACAACAAGGTTGAGCGCATGAGGTCTAGCCTAATAACAGTTCAATGGATTTGAAGGTATGATTGCCTGAAATAAAATTGTGGCAAAAGAGGATCAGACGTAGGAGCTCGCCAAGCTCGGTTTCAATCGGGAACTGTCCATGGATATGATCGGACCATGTGCAGGCTGTCCTGCTCTCCCCGTGAAGAATATTGTTGTACCAGAGTGACTAGTGTCGTGTTGGGAGATATTTTGTGTTTTTGATCCTCCTGATTTATTTACAGTATCCTTGACATACAAGAGGAAGGCTTAGGCCAGAATATTGTGGTCAGCAGGTCCCCATATTCGTCTTCCAGTGGATGTGCCATTGTCAGATATGACGTGTGTCCCATGGCCGAATCCCTTATAGATTCCTAGAATGAGGTAGAAGCGACCAAGTTTGGGAAGGTGGTGAAAGAGGCTATATTTCGAACAGTTCGTTCAATTTGAACTGCTATGTGAGCAGTCGGATCAGCATTCAGGGGCTGGTATGGTGAAGTGTTGTCAACCGATTCCGCCACTTCTGTTCCATAGAATCCGTTCAGGGCTGAAACAGCCAATCCCCTAACTGCAGGTTTCATGCCAGCAACGTCAACAATGTCAATCATCAATGTATCAACGTTTTTGTAATCCTATTTGACTATTCTCAGTTAACTTTCCGCGAAAAACGGTCGTCGCCGTAGACCAGTTCCCATTACATTAGGCTGTTACTTGAGTGCAGTTATTTTCAGCCCGTGCAACAGTGCTTATGAATATATCTGTCTGAATTTATCTCTTTGATATGTATAATTGTTCTCATAATTATGTTGTTCGTGGTTCTATCATTTTATTCATGCATTTATTTGGAATAACGGGGTACCTTACTCGTTGACTACACACTATCCGAACAGCCTAGCATGAAACATCACGCAACATGTCCGCCGTTTGGATAGCTACGAGAATGATGCGTCATGATCAATGGTCCATCATGACATATTTAGGATATTTTGATGAAACCAAGCTACGTCCGGTTTGAGAATCACTCATTAGTCACGGTGCGGTACATCACAGTTCAGCCATATGCCATTGTATAATGGCGCTCGCACGCATTAGTATGTGATCGATGGACGAAGCTTGGCAGCCTAATGAGAAACGCTCCATTTTTTATCGGGGTGTTACCAAATCCCGTCACCCACTGCTGCGGGAATTAGTGCGGAATAACTCGTACATTAGGATGCAGTCCAAGCAACCAGAGAATGAACTAATATATTCACAGTATATGCCCAAGCAAAGTATCTGCTTGTGTATCTCATCACTATGCGAGGAATAGCAACAGTGTATTCGGACGTATTTGAACGTATGGTTATCCTGAAAACAAATCTCAAACCTCGACACAACAACTGGATTCACTTTTACCCAGTAGAAGGTAGCCAATTTGGAGATATCATCCCCTTCACTTATAGGAGTTCGCTTTTCAGTCGGATAGCCATGTCCGTCCATCACGCTCATTAGACTTGACCACACAACTAGTCATTATGAAACGAATAAATTGCGATCCTAATGACTGACCAAACTGGGCGCCCTTTAGATAGCAATTAACGTCTCGCAAAAATCCATTATGGTTGGGAAAATCATCTTTCCGGATAATTATCAATCGGAGTGTACAATTCGGTTTCGTGCTCTCAATATATATATATATCAGAACGGGTGATTTGAACTATATATTTGTCGCCCTAATCTCTCCTCTGTAAATCCTGCGGTTGCTATAAGGATGAGAACCATTTACCAAATATCTAAATCGACTGCTTCAAATTAGTACATTTGTTTGTAGCAAAGGACATCGATGGAAACGTCGGAGAGTGAATTAGAATGAGTGTGATGACTGATTCGTGCGACAGAAGGTGCCGTGGATCCCAGAGGGAACAAGAGTGACAAGCAAGAACAGTCGGAAGATCAGCCGCCAACACTTTCTGACTGTGTGACTGTGATGATTCATGTTAGGCAGTTGGGAGATTATTAATAGTATAAAATATTCATCATGAATTATACGTTATCTCCATGGACTACTGACCAGCCGTACCCGACCGATGTAGCTCTGCGGTTTAGCCTATACACCACTGTATTATACGTCGTTATTTATTTGCCGCTATGGTTCTGCATTATATTCGGCAACGTCCTGGTGGTGTGCGCTTTCTGGTATTACAGGGAGCTTCGTAAGGTCCAGAATTACCTGCTGATTAGCCTAGCTGTGACGGATATTCTGACAGGTATTATCGCGTTACCTGCGATGCTAGTGGTTCGCCTCCTCAACAGTCCTCTGACCTGCTTTGCATCGACGAGGTTCAACTTCCTTCTCCCGACTATTGTGTTAAGCGGTTCCTCTATATTTCATCTCATCGCAATTGCAATAGACAGGTATGTTCGATTACAGTTATTATCATCTACCAATCCTATTAACCCAATACATGAATTACTACCATATAGCAGGGCAGAAATAACAATAGAATTGATAGTTGACCTAATATCGGATTGGAAAATGTATGATTTGTTTTTGTTCAGATTCATTATTAGCCATTCAAAATGTTGATACATCAAGACAGCAAAGGAATGACTTGGAATCCCTCGGCTTTTTCGTTTGGGGGCTTCCGAGGCCTCGATAGATTTCCAACGTTGTGTACCTTCCTGTCCGGGTTGGCAGCCTTTTCATCTCACTAATAACCTGGCATCCACATCTCCACATTTTCTATTTCTTAGTTTCCTTTCTCTATTTCAGCAATTCCCAATTCTCCTCCATCCCACTCCAAGTATTTACTAAAAACAATAACACGCTACACACCAACTTTCACCCTGATCGGAGTTCAATGATTTTCATGTTTGTGAAACATTTACAATTTTGACCATTGTTGACTTCAAATAACCTGTAATTATAACACTATCGATTAGCTGCAAAAAATGATACCATATAATGTGAACAACTTCTCTCTTGAACCCTCTCAGATTATCGAACGTGTGAAAATATACGTTAGATATGTTCCGTATCACTCATCGGCTATGAACCCTCTTTCAACGATGACCCAAGTCATACTGCTGACCACATCTTCGAGTGGATAGATGCGTTCATTGTCTCCTCTCTCAAATCATGACGCTCAAGGTTTCCGAAATTGTTCAGACATCAACATCAGCGATGATTCACATTCAACAGAAACTGATCGCTTATAGCGCCTTTTCATCACATACCCTGATACCACTGCTTCCGGGTCATTGACCAGTCTATACAAAAACACTATGCATGTTTTTATTACATCCACTCTTTCATCCCATCTCCCTTTGGTCTATCCCTTGTTGACACACCTTGTCAAGTAGGACCCAAAATCAGAAGTTGATAAGTCTAATTCCACTGCAACGAATCGTGATAAAATATATCAAGAGTACCAGCTTGATGAAATACATATGTCCCCTATCGAATTATCAGACCGTAGGAAATACGAACCTTCCATCGCAGTCTTAATACAAGAGGTACACATGGCCCGAACCACATGCTCACAAGTGTTCCCAAGTACAATATTCCTACACTCCCCCTGATCTCAACAATCTCTTCGAACCGTCTTATACATTACTGGTGAGTTCTTTCGTCGTGAGAGCTAACCAATGTAGCCTTTTCCCCATGAAGAGGAACAAGTCTATTAATAATAATAATAATAATACCTCGTTCTTATATAGCGCTTTTTCAAGTCGATGACATGCTCAAAGCGCTTCACAGATATAACCCTTGATCATCAAGTGACTTGTCAAACCCGCACTTTATATAGTATAGTGCGAAATACTGTATGTTCTTCCCTGAGGCACAGACACTGTGTATCACGTTATCATGTCCCCCGGGGGACATCCCAATAGTGCTGCCATGCCCACACGGCGCACGCTACTATTTTCAAAATCACCTCACAAGGATCCCAGAACGCCTGGGTGGGACGAGGCACCGGAAAAGCCAGCCATTCGCATGATGCCAACCATATTATATTCATTCAACTTCCTTCGACTGTCTGATGAGTATGTCTGGTACGTGACATGAATGAAATTTCTCGTGTATCTATAAATAATGTCGTGCCACACGCACCGCTATACTCGTCGCAGCATATCCTGCCTATCATCTCTCCCCCTTACGTTGGCGCTACTCCTCATCTTTCGAAGGATCTGCCGTCTCACTACTGTCTTAGCCTCCAAGTGTTCTGGTGATACTGTTGGATTAACTCAATGACTCCACATTCTGAACCGGTAGCCAAAACTTAGCACCGTCAAGTACCAATGAAGGATTGGAGCTTGGCATTAGTCCTAGTGAATTAGTCTTCCGACTCAAAGTACGGAGGACTCCCACCACACAATTGACTCACGTAGCAAGTAATACTGCTGACCAACATCAGTTAAATCTATGGGGAACGTCATTCTCTACCCAAATGGGATTCCGTATGGGCGACTTCACGGTAACTCACATTATACCTGTTCAAGTTTGTGTCACTTTTTTCTGGGATGTTATACTAAACATTCGAAGCTTCAATATACAATAGCCAAGAAATATAATTCTGTTAGCGGTTATGTATGGTGCACTCGCAAAAATCGATAGCTCGCATTATGGAAAAAGACACGTGAAAAATGGTATAAATGGCCCCGTGCTCATACAATGAATAATTCATCCGATCACATATTACATGTACTAGATATCTACCTCACTAATGTTTATATTGCAGCAGTAGAAAATATGAAACAACTTCAGATGTGGTATGGATGGAGGAAAAGTATGGTAACTCGTCTTAGGGTAACTCGAATTACAGTTTGTCCATGGACAACTTGACCCGCACAATCGTAGGATTGAACGGAAAACATCAAAAGTGATCAGGAAAAAAAGCACGGTACATGACGATTCCAATTCCTATTTATTGAATATGAGCAAACATTGGAGATCAACTGAACTACAGTCGATTATCAGCCAACAAAACAGCACAGTTAGCAAAAAGTGATTCTTCCGAAGAAAACTTATAGCAAAAAATTCAATCCAGCTGAAAACAGTGTGCAATTATTTGAAATGTAAATATCTTTCATTTAATACCAATATGATAATTGAGGCTTATGAACGTTCAAGTTACAGGCATATTTCATGTTTTGAGCCGTGACCCTGTTTGCCTGGAATCGCCCGAATTTGTGTCATCTCTGATATTCTGTAGTCGTGTATATACGTATGGTGAAAGGTACACCCCTGCCACAACCCCGCTATAAACAGCTCGCCCTCCCCTCCGTGGAGGACACATTCAAGCTGTAGTATATTGTGACTATTCGTACGGAAATATCCGAATAGCGATAACGCCCACCAATATTCATTGCATGCTTCGATATAATGAACAATGCCTCTTCATTTCCAGGTGTCTCTCTCTAACTTGGCCGCTGAAGTATCCACGCTTAGTGACTGCTCGTCGGGTATCCGTTGTCATCGCGATCATATGGATGATCAACCTCCTCATCTGCTGTCTGCCTCTGTATTACCCTAGCCCTGTCGTAGATCAGTGGGTATGTGAGGCGAACGATGCATACGAGACTGAAGTGACCGGACTTTTCCTCTTCATAACCTTCACCATACCATTTTACGTGCTCTTCCTTATCATCCTTTACGCTATAATGCTGCGCATCGCATTCAACCACATTAAGAAGAGGCGTGAATTGACCAATCACACCGATAACAACGTCAGAGAGGCAGAGGCGCGCTTGCGCGGTATCGTTACGATGTCGGTGGTGGTGGGGGCATTCGCCGTATGCTGGATCCCTACCACATTGAAGAACTGCTACGAAACGTTCGCTACGACGACAGAGAAGAAACTGATCACGGCGCAGACTTTCTCCGAGTACGCAAGCTTCGGGAATTCGATGGTCAACCCAATAATATACGGATACCTCAACCAGCAGTTTAAGGTTGGTTTCAAAATCGTCCTCACGGCTTGGGGCTGCTTGAAAGCAAAGAACCCCACACGGAAACAGCGTTCCTCTGGGACTGGTATGCCCTCAATGGATGAGGAACATGGTCAAATCAACCAATCAAAAGATTTTGGCAACGAAAGTTTGTAAGACAATGAAGGAGTCAAGGCTTTGCTTCGAAGGTCATGTGTCTGTGTTGAACTGCACTAATTGTCGATTTCATCAGAACAAACACTCTTGATATATTACGTCACCATGCGTTGAACCCAACCAGACCTGCCGGGTCATGTTACCGTGATCACATGCATTTCGTCTCAAGATCATTCATTGTATTCATGACTATTCATGGAATGACACGTTGCATAGGGATCGTACACGGCCTGCACGAAGTATACACACTAAGTAGTTCAACTTGATCAGACATTCATCACGGTGTTTGACTGAGTTCGAGATGTGGATCAATATAGTATCCTCAGATCATCGAACGAAAAACACATACCCTCCTAAATGGAATTAAAAAAAAAGATTGTAAACTTCTGCCGGGAAAAAGCCTGAAAGCCTCTCACTCGGGAATAATGCGGCTGATCGAGTACACTGTCTGACTGTTGGAACAGCACACAGCGAACATTTGCAATACAATAAGATATGATCTACTTTCCAGATCTCGGTCATTAATATATCGCCTTGTCAAATCGAGCTGCATTGATAAAGCCGTTTTCAAATAAGACGTTTCGAAGTTTCGATTGAGAGGAATAAGAATCCAGTTTTGGAGCACAATAATTGGAATATCATATCGTGCTTATGTAGCGCTTTTCAACATAAATGACATGCTCAAAGCGCGTTACAAATATAACCCAGATAACAGGAAACAGGCAAGCTCACCGATAATTCCAGGGAGTAAATTGCTGCTGATAGGCGCAGATTGTACTCAGCATTCACAAGCACATGAGGGGAAGGTGGCAATAGAGATAAGATGACTTTCCCAAGAACGCACCGGATATGCCAACTGGCGAGTTTTTAAAAGGTTACAGGATATCCATTGATGTGAAATTGGATGGGAAGGATTGATCGTGTCATCCAGTAGGGACTGCAAACTGGATCCAGGCGATAATCAAGTCAATATCCGCAGTAACTTTGGAGCATGTAACCATGCAAAAGAAATATGGAATTCCCTAACAGAATCTCTACTAAATATTTCTCCTCTCCTCACTTTCTTTAGGAGAGAACATTTGAAACGAGTACATTGACACATATACTAGATCCGCACATACAACTGACTTTGGTTTTCATGAGTCAACCTCATTTCTCCATATATCCTTTGTACATATTTAGATATTCGGGTACTACAACTACAAGTGTCAACTCCCTAAATACAATGTCGTTGTTTCATTTTCGCTTGCAGGGATCGAGTACACGTTAAGCCTCATTTGAATTCAAGTGTACTCCGTATCGCATGTGTCATCATGCGTGTATGTATTGGTATGTTGATGATCTCGTGTTTAACAGTAAGTTGACTGTACATATATGCTCACATTGCGATGAATCAATCGAATAAATGAAATGACGTCTTCTGTCTTCTGAAGATACTGTACAGTCCCACATGCAAGACGAGAGTAGTGTACATTGTATACTATTGATGTATGTTGTTATTGAAATTAATACAACCCTATTGTGTTATACGTTGTTTTGCTCCACTGCATGACATGTGTGTTATTGTTAGGAAGTAAAAAAATAGGTGGCGTGATTCTAAATGTATATGTCAAATCTTCTGAAGAATAATTGCACTGTGCAACGCCAGATTCAAAACACGTTGCCCCTGAAATGCAGATTATGCGGCACATTGCAATGAGGCTATGGTAATACAAAATCATTATGATTGTCACGCCTGATTCGAGGTTATGGAGCCTGCGCAGTTTC
>JAUOBX010051654.1:0-13567 GCA_032360705.1 Eupentacta quinquesemita
GAAGGCACAATCTCCGAAGCTGGTCAACCAAAACACTGGTTCCGTTAGTATGTTTCTGCTTTGTGATCTCAGCGAACGTGTGGGAATATATGTGTCAATTAACTCATTAAGATACTGATGTGCCTCGCCATACAACCTTGTGAACACTAGATAGAGAATCTCGAACTCAATCCTGCCACGTACCTGCAACCAATGGAGATCATGTAGCACTGGAGTAATGTTATGTAACTAGCTTCCAAGAGCGTATGAACGGATTCATTCATTTTCGTGTTTTTGAATGCACTAGGTCTATCATGTTTTACATAGATGTTGGACAAAATATTCAGCTCACTTTTACTAGAACGTTTCTCGAGTGTAAATTCCTACTTCAAAGTACCAATATACAATCAACTGAGGTATTGCACAGGAAGCGAAACTGAAAATAGATCGAATGAGCAAAGAACACTAGCTTTCTTGCAGGGTCATATTCTATGCAGATCGGAGAGTACGCTGCAACCACAGATGAACCACACGGTATACGTATCGGCGGTGACGGCGGAGACATCCCCAAGAACTCTAGTTGTCCCAGACATGTCTCTACACACCCACAACACTACCTGCGGCATAATGATATACTTCATAATGCAATGCGTCAGTGTTTTTTCGTACATGAAGCCTCATCCACATTTTACTCGCATCACCAGTGTTGCTAATATCTCCGCTAATGGAGTATTGGAGTATGGACATTCGACAGTTCCACCAACCCCATTCCTGTTTAGTTGTGACGACAGTAGGGAACTTCTAAATCCTACTTACCAACACGAGGTGAAATTGTCAAATTACCCGGGAGAGGATAATAGTAAACTCACATGGAAGACACTGTATTGATTATGTCACTCAGATTTCTCGAACTCATGTCGAATAATCCTTTCAGCTTGTCAACTGATCTTTGTCATTAAGTGCCTGGTTGACTAATATGGGAATCGATTAGTGATGCGATTAACGACTTCAGTTTTCCTCAGGGAAATTATTGAATTACTGATGATCAGATCCCTGAATAATGCTTGGATTACCAAGACTATAGGAGTGGAAAAGAATATCCAGAGTGTGACTATGAAAATATTTACATCGCACTTTGAGGCCTATCGGTTGTACCCTACAAATCGATAACTGAATTTTGTTTTTGAATCCTTAGAAAAAGTACACACATAATGCAATTAAATCGAGAACGCTGAAATGCGTAATCGTTGTATACAGGTCAACTTATTTAGTTATTCAAAAGTGTAACGGGATTTTTCTCCTTTAATCAACGCTATTGATGCGCAAAAATCAAAATACACTTGGAATAACGTTAAGCAGAGACAATGAAAGTGTACGAGTATGATATAATACGTAAGAAACGGACAGTGGTTCCATGGCTGCGAAATCCATCGAAATTTCAATTGCATATAGCACCTGCACTGCGTCACACGGTAGTGAGGATGAAATCATATCTCTTGAGTGGGGAAACTACCTTGACAATGATGTCATTTGTGCGTTTGAAAGAAACCAACCATATATTCAACCGAGTACACAATAGTGGTTTCATAGATGCATGGTTTGTATATATTTTACGCACAGCTTTGACGCTGACACATAATATCAAATACCTACATCAGTTGCACACTAGTTAGACACTTAACAAATACCCTAATTAAACACTAGTTATAACTGAACAAGAAATGAACAAGATTTGTGCAGAGCTAATGATATAACCATATAACAGTCATTGAGTTATGCATAATTTGTATATAGTTTTATGCAATCCCAGCACAATTAAGAATCAGTTACATTGATGTATGTGTTATCACTGTAATAAGCCAATCACCAACGTTGAGTATACCGCTGCTGTGGATGATTTCGACAACTGATATATCCAATGTATAGACTGATACCTTACTCCCATGATATGATTGACGTAGAAACAACACCAACTAACTCATACTATAGGGAGACATAAGTATTTATCACGATTGACTATCAGACTATTGACAGATTCAAGGTAACTTTAAATTATGTATTTAGGATGAACATTGAACCTGTGGAAATTCTACTCACTCATTCAGTCATTACAGAAAGACATTGACTTAAACAGTGTAACAAGTACAGTATAGTGAACATCAATATAAAACTCTGTGAGGCTTGATTTGAAATAACCTAATGTATCCATGATACACACTGTTGTTATAGGAACAGCAATAAATTATTCGTCTCAGGAAGACATTAACAAGTATTAACAAGCATTAACAAGTATTTCCGTCCCATTACTAATGAATATTAAATATGAATAATAAATTGGACGACGATTGGAGAAACTGACAGTAACTTATACTAACAGGAACTACAAGAGTGATGTAACCAACCATCACTTTCTTGAAGTCGACCTCGTCTCGAGACCGAGGTCTTCATAACATCAACTATTTTAATGTATATATATCCAATAACGATATTAACAGGAATATGGCAAACGTTCTGCGCTTTCGTATTTGGACTAGGCCCTCGCTGATTTTCCTAAATAATTTCATATCATGTTTATGTGCGAATGTTTGCTAGTTCACAACGCTAGCTTGACTTTATTATTAACTCCTAGAAATATGTGGACAGTGTTTATGTTATGCTTTGCGAATATCATCCATGTTTAACGCCTCACAGTGATATGAACTGGTCTTGACAAACAGTGTCGAGCCTAGACTTGTATTGGTTTCGCAATTGTTAATGTGTTGTGAAGCATGTTTCATTCGGCGTTGGAAACCAGGATATGATCCGAATCATTCACCAATATGTCGAATGACGAATGACTATCCATGTCCCTTGAGAGTGACCCGTTGTGAATGTGTCGCTCATTTTCTTCAAACGCGACAATGTAATATTCATATATGCCCTTCGGAGGAATGATGAAACCCCATAACGCTGTCATCTGACTTCCTGACTGCCTTGCGAAATGTATTCTTCTGACAGTTGCCTCATTGCAAAGTAACGTGGAGCCAGTGAGCGAAGGACAATCTACCCCATGTACGCAGTTGTTCCTCTGATATACCATATATAGCAAAGCGAAACCATGATGGAGCTGCAACCAATGACCTAGGTTTATCTTTAGTGACTATCTGACACGGAATAACCGGGAATCCGAAAATAACATAACTAATTGGAAGACAAACATAATTATCATCGAGTCTTAGGAATATCTTGAGATGCTTTCAGAAGTCAGTATCAACGCATTGTGGATAAATACAGCTCATAAATCATAATCGCTGGTATCGCATGGTAAGCAGTTCCACAAGACATCGGTTATTACGCCCATTCAGTTGTCTGTGGCTAAGGCCCGTTACGTAATCCCACGTACGTAAATCGAGCCACAACGGAGAAATTGGTTCAATAGTTCGTTGTAAGTAGACTGGATACATGCAACTCTCTACTGTATGGGATAACTACTAATGAGCCCTCAAAAGTGCAACGGAAACAAAACTCATCAACTCGCCCCATCACTTTGATCAGGAAATGAGACCACATAACCCCAGCTCTACGTGATCAGCTTAAGAGTGAACCAATCCCTTTCTACCCCCATGCAGACCCCGCCGTACATTTTATCACGACGTATCTGACCACTATCTCATCATCGGTCATATGCTAACAGCCAGAGGGCGATTTCTTTCAGAAATTTCTGAAATATGGCTATCGAGTCTAGTGTTTGACAATACAAATTGAGTCCCACAACCATGCACATGGCGACTGCAAATTAATAGTCCGACAACGTGAATGACTAGACCTGCCTAGACATGCCGAATCTGCTTGCCACTGCTGCTGATATCTGGGTGGAAAAAGAGGCCTGCTCCGACTGTCTTGTCTCTCCGACGACCTCATAGTCATGGGACATAGTGATTGGTTGACTGAGTGAGTGGGGGAGTGATTGAGTGAGTTAGTGTGACGGGTTGCAGACCATAAACAAAAGCTGACATATTTGTCTCTCTTGCGGAATGAACTGCTTCCAACTTCTGGAGTTTGTCATCATCTTGGTAAATATTTCAAACACATGGTGAAACGTAGTGAGTGCTTGAGTGAGTGTGACGTGTCGGAAACCATAAACAATAGCTGTGTCATGAATGGCTCTCTAGCAGAACGAACAGTTTTGAACTTTTGTGGGTTTGTCATGATTCTGTCTTATATTGTACTTGTTTATATTCATTATTGGGTTGTCAATTTCTCATGACAAGCCTTACTCAACGTCGCCAGCCACTATATTGGAAGTAACACCTCTGAATGTGTATGGCAACACGATATTAAATTGTCAATTATTGAACAGTGATCTCATATCGTAAAAGTCGTCGTCGTTGTCGTCGAAAGACAGTCATCTGAATGTGACACTATACATAGCGATCAAGACCAATCGATAGAGAACTACCTACATGCCTGTCCTTCAACTGTTAAATTACTTAAATAATTATACAATATACAAATTGTTCCTTCAGCGGCTCTCCAGTCTATTACCAGGAATTCCCCTGGATTCAGCTAGAACCCCTTATGAATTAAGGCTCTTCTTGATATGTCAAATACTACAGGATAAGGAGTAAAGATGCTCTATACGAAGTTGAGGAACACTATTCAAATGCCTAGAAGCTGACCTGCAAGCTGAAATCGTCTAAAACCTCGCTGATACCTGTGAATAATTTTGGCGTGATAACATGCACTGACTGTCACCGACACCGGCAAGGTCGCATCCCTTCCCAGGAAAACGGGCAGAGAGCAGTCACCACCACTCGATCAATACTTCAGACCAACTTGTAATGCAAATTAATATTTGTAGTCTATTCTCGGAAGGGAAAACGGCTTCGTACATGTAAAGCGATTACTAGAAGGTGAATGCTCGCGACATCGAATCAGCGGTTGTTGCTATTGCCGAATGCGGGTTTCAGAATTCATAATACAATAATAAAACCGGGAGGTTCCCCGAGCGCTGAGCTTTCTCGGGGACAACTTTAACAGGAGTGATCTGCCCTATTGCCTAATATTCTATTCCACCTCTTCTTGATCCCTCCGCCAAAGTGACATTGAAGGCAGTGTATCAGGCTTGAGGTTCCCTACGTGAAAATCAGACATTAGATAAACATTGTCCATAATTGCTTGGCATTGGTGCAAGCGTGATGAGTTACTATCGATTCCGAAGAAAAATACCAGTCAAAATAGGACAGGTCACCGACAGAACAACATACTGCTACCGCGTGCGTTACAGTCGACTGGCAATGGTCAATTTGCAAAATGTGATATGTCGCCACCATCAACGGAATGTGAACAGATCATACCTGAATATTGGTATTATTCTGCTGTTACTCACGGAATGCAGTGATACTCCTTAACAGTTGGCCCGCATCAAACGCCTATATAATCGTGATTAACCGGATATATACTGTTTGTTATTTTCTCTCTCCGGGTATAAAGGAAATCAATGGTAGAGATAGATTGTTGTGATATCTTCAGATAAGGTTTGACCTAGGAATGATGCATCTTCAAGTGATCCTGACTTGGAATTGCTAACTCCTATTACTTCAATGGTGTACCTGAAAAGTAAAATGTAGCATTCCAAACCTCACAGGTTGACATTGTCATATATTGTGATATATATTGTTGGAATTGGTGTATTCTGCCGAGCATACACTGCTTATATACATGAATAGCTGTGAATATTCTCAGCTAAATTTAATATCAGCTCATAGTGCAATAAGAGGATCATATGTTGGCGATAATTTTATCACAGCATATTGCACATTTACTTGCAGTACTAGTCATTATCTTTATTAGATTCGAAGTCTCCAGTTCGAATGATTGATTGTAGCAAATACTTTCGATGTAACACGCAAATTAGAGCAATAAAATGAATACACAGAAAGCACACATTTCCTCACTCACTTTCCTGCCCACACAGGTCCCCTCCAGATAAATTGTTCCGACATTATACTCAACACCCACGCTACTATGTGATGTATGTAATCGGACTTATAATCGGTTTTCTGAGTAGTTCAAATTATGTTTGGACATGCTCGAGATTTGAGTGCTATCGGATGTGCTCCCACTGCGTGCTATATGGAGACAGCCCCAAGGTGGAGTGTGATGTCATAGTATCAAGTTACTGAACGAAAATATGGATAATATAGAAGTAATCTAACTTCTCGTCTGTGTGTGGATTGAAGTTTCAAGGCTGAGTATTCCCGGAGTGAGATGTGGGGTATCATTTTCCGAAGATACTGCAGGGGTGAGTGTGGCTTTGATGACGTAAATTTTCAACTCAGCAAAGGTATCGGCAGGTTTATTGGGCTACAAATGTTTTTCTCGTAGACTGAGGAGATGGATGCGATTTCTTCCGGTCGCCCCGTTATCGTGGGTAGTACTTTGAGAATAACGATGCATGGGTGCTGATTGGGGGACACATCTGAAACAGAGGCATAATTGACAAAAATATGCCCAGGAAACCAATGTTAATATTCTCTAACTGTCAAATGGTGGTGAGATTTATATCTTGCAACTCAGATGTAGCTCAGATGCATGCATGTCAATAGTTCTCGATACTGAGATATCTCTGTTACAGTTAATTGTATTCGATACCGTGCTCGTTATATTCAAACCACTCTCATTGTTCGGTTTGAGATAGTTGGCGCTTTTCTGCATGAGTAGGCCTACACACCGAACAAATCTTCACAATTCCCTAATATTGTTTTTTTTTGTAGAAAACACGCTCCAAACTTCCAATTGCTCTAAACGATTTCACATTGACTAGTTGTCTTCCACCGGTCCTTTTAAAGGCTGTCCATGCTAGCCACTGAAGCTACTCCACTATGTTACAATTTTGTGTGTGAAATATCCTACGCTCGCGAAGAATCACCTCTAAATGGAATTGCCACAGGAATAAATGATAACGAATATATTACTCTGGTATTAGATTACCAGGTTACATGTGATGGCGTTGTCCGCAACACCTTACTGTTTTATATGTGTGCTAACGGCTGTTTCGTATTCATAACCGTGTATAATAGTATAGCAGTATAGAACATATGAGCCTATGGCAAGTTTCTTCACGTTGGTGTAAAACATCATCAACCATATTCAGCCATTCAGAAATTATATTGATTGAAAAAAGTAATGAAATCCCCTCATTCCCTAAGGAAACCAAATCAAATCAGGCATTTTAATTATCCAACGGGTCCAACACAACTAGCCTCGCCAGGCCAATTACATAACTAGCAAAAGCCTAAACTCCGGGGTCAGAACGCCGCGCGACTGTAGCCTAGCCCTTTTCGCATTTTTGTCTGACATCGCACGTTAATTTGCGACAAAATGTACACTTTTGACAGTAAAATGTTTATCGTTGGGTACACTGACCCGTTCAGGTTTCCATGGAATTAACGGAATAACATTCCAATAATTCCCGGCATTTAGATAAGAATCACTCACCCTCTTAGGCTTATGCAACAATGGGAATAATTATTTTATCATGCAAATCATGCAATATATGATGAGAGTTAACAGGGATTCTCATACGACCTGAGGAAAAACGGACGCATGGGCGAAAGTTGCCCTTCTAATTATCAACCTCGCCTAATATCAGGCGAATAACTACATTTAGTGCCCTCTTTAATGGCGTGATATTGTTATACTTACATTAAACAATGTCTGTATTCTCATGTATACTGTACTCTATAATTCAATATATAGAAGTGAATTAGAGACACTGTTTATCCTAGGCACGCAGTTGAACCGACATCTGTGCATGTGAGTAACGAGTAAAAGTTCCATGTAGGCCTGCTCGAAATGTTTCCCCCATTTCCAAACTGATAGTTTTTAACGCCACCCCCACCCACCACCTCCCCGAATGGATATATCCTGACCGATTTATTCACGATTTTCCCCCAACATCCCAACCCCACTCCTCTCCCACCGTGCAGTTTCAAGGTTCGACCCACTTGCTCACTCACTTCCCCAACGTAGCCTACTCTCCCTGTGTGCATTGTACTGTCCTTTTTCTGAATCAATTGAGAATATAGTCTGAACCACTTATCCAGAGACACATCACAACGAGATTACCACGATCTTGTACCCTTAAGAGTGGTAAAATCGAAAGCCACCTAGTTCTGATTTTCGTAAAGAACATTCCATCGATCATGTCACTCAGATTTTTCAAATGTATTCGTTCGCGTAATCGTTCGTTATCGAGCGCAATACGAGGTCTCTCGATTCGACGGTACCAACTGTCCTATATTGGGGATGCGATGTACTTCTGGCTGTACATATGCCTAAAGCTTCGTTCGATTATGATACCGCTGAACGACTTCATCATCGGATACATTGGTCTAACGAAACTATTGTCATTGTGTTACGGAATATAACCTGTCGCCACACAAGTAGCATTGTGAAAATTACCCTATTGAATATTCTGGCCATCATCCAGTTCTATCGAATTTCATGTTTGGGAAAACTCCGGTTTCTATATGCCGGGCTTCCGCGATGTAATAAAATCCTACTATGGAGGGAACATGTTTACAACGGACTGACTCGGACGATGCAATTTCGTGATCAAATCGGGTCATGGCAACACGAACCAGTCTTGCAAATACTACATTGTGTACCTGTACTCCAGAGAGGCTACCATATGTCAGGCATTTGTAACAAAATCGAAGCCTCTCGAAGTAGGTCCTTAAATTTGTTTCGATGGCTGAAATCCTCGGCAAAAAATTACACTACAGTTCCATAGCACAACAATAGTGCAAACATACCAGAAATGAAACCCTTAAACCTCCTTTTTTCTGTTGCTCCTTATGTGTTGTCGAATGCCACCATTGAATGGGGAGCAGGCGTGTTCCATGCATTTTGGATTTGAGATTGTAAACATAGTTATTGATCTACATACAGGACGATTATATAAAATGTTGTGTACTTTTTCCATAGAAACAACGGTTAGTTACTCTGGTGGGCTGAAAAATCAATGGGCTAAATACCGATCCCCATGCACAACTTGTTCAGCTTCCAGGATGTTTCGAGCACCATCTCGATTCCTTGGGTGGAACATTTCTCTTGTCTTATGTGAACATGACCTAGGATATGTTCCCAAAACGCAGTCGATTAAATAATATATTATTGATATCAGAGATATTCCGCCACGATCAATCTCAATTTTATATTTGTTTATATCAGCGTCCGATTTTTTTTGGTTTCCGCCTGTGATACCCCTGCCGATAAATATGTGAATATAATAAAGAAGGAACTGTTGGTGTTTTTCAATGGAAACGGACTGCATACCAGAATGAAACGAACGCTTGTAAAATATGTTTATATTTTATATGATTGATAAGCCATAGAACAAGGAATGTAGGCTGCAGCCCACGAAACTATGAGAAAATTGAGCTTGTCAATTTTGGGAAGCGTAGTTACTATCCAACCCACCAAGAACCAAGAGCAGACTATTTCCGACTACACTCCATGCGACACGTCTTTGTCGCGCATGGGAGGTGTTGCTGTAGGCCTATGACAACATGCCAATTCGAATGGATGGTGGATGATCAGTGCTTACAGAGTCGAATATGTTACCATTAACTCTTCAAATCCCTGATGTCATTATCACCATGATTTCCAGAATCTCACTAACCAGGTGCATAATACATACTTCCTCTTTCAAAGGCGATGTAGCGCTCGTTGCAGAATGGGGTGATTACAATCGAGGTTCCTACCGCTAACAGGCTAATACTTGGTGTTATACCAACCTCACAATTCACAAAGTGATAAGGTGAAAGTGATATAGTTGACAAAGTTGACCACGATGCATATATTGTTTTGCGTGCGACGGAATACAATAGTTGGCTTCAGTGATGAGAGGTGAGGAAGGAATAATCCTCTCAAGTTATCCTGATGTCATCGCATCTCGGAAGCTAACCACAAAAAAGCCGACATAATTATTCCGCAATCCCTTGAAAAACAGGTTAATGGCCCGGTCACATCATAACGATTTTCCTTTCGGATTGCTGCACGATTTCTTGATTTTAGGTCGAATACCAAGGAATGCGGTAATGAGGTTCATACAGGCTGATACAATACCTCAATACTTTTCCTTAGCCTGGAGGCCCTTTGCCAGCTCCATTCTAATGTGACGTCATATCGAAAAACGATGAAAATCAGACAATAAATCGGATAGCTCTCCGATAAATAAAAGCTGGGTGAATATCTCGAGTTGGGAATAGGTGATTCCACACACAATTGGTTACACACATAGCGCCATAATGGAAAGACACTGGCATTCGTGAGACGAAAATCAGAAAATTGGATCAGTGCGCTATACGATATCGTTGCAATGTGATAGGGGCTTTAGTCCTTTTCAGTCATCGAGAAGATGGTCCATGGCGAGCTCTAGGTGCAGGAGACAGAGGTGGCGGGTCAGAGATGTCAATGACCTGTACATCTTTGGTAAGGTCATTATTTTAATCATCAATATTGTAGCGGGCCTGAAATTAGCCACCCCTACAAATTTCAATGTATTTGCTCATCCTGCACCTCTAACATCTCCCTCAATAGTTTTGCAGTGTTTTACAGTTTCACCCCCCTATATGAAATTGGAGAGTCCGTCTGTGACTGCACCCAGCTCTCCAACAGGCTGTGTACAGAGGTCACACACTGACTACTGGATTTATAACTGCAAGATCTATTTATTTCTAATGGAAGTTATCCTTACTCTACCCACAGGGCCAGAGTAACCGGGTGCTACAATATCATCATCATCAACTTTACTCTATCATTAAAAGTGATAGGTGGGTAATGGCAGCGACTTATACCAAATTTTCTTTTTTTCGTGGTATACTCTGTCAAAACAAGATCGATCCTCCTAGTGTCCCGGGGTGGGGAGGATTGAGGGAATTGTGCTCCAATGGAAAACTATGAGTCAGTTCCTCACTATGTCAACCACCCCAGATTCAGACTGAGATCCAGAAATCCCATGTGGGCCTCCACTCTGGATATCACCAACATGGAGCAGCTTTGGAGAGCGCTCAGTGGTAGGAAGCTGAGGTTTCCATTAGGCAGCTTGTGTTAGACCCCACAGTAGAGCTGCCAAACACAACTCTCCCCAGGGGCCGGCCAGTCAGTGGTCACTCCTCAACTGTCATCCTGGGAATGCCAAGCTCTGTCGCGCCAACCTGTTCCAATGGAGATATGTCACCTCCCCAAGCTGTGATTGTGGGGAGATTCAAGTAATCACATAGTGAATGACTGCCCCATTGCCCATCCAGATGTAAGGTTTGAAGCCTTTCACAACTGCGAGGAGAGGAAGTTGCTCCGCAGTGGCTGGCAGGGTGGGCATGCTGAATACATACGCCAACAACAACTATGACACTGGGCTCACACGGAAACTCCAAATGAAAAGTAAGTACCTGTAATAACGAGCAACAGTGTCATGAAATTCTCTACGCACTCGGGTACTTTTGCATCATCGCTGTCTGTGACATCTTTGTACTGGGAGACCCAGGCAGTCTTGGACTGGAATAATGCATCCATCTTCTGCCCTGCAACTGTGAGGCGAGAAAGACATAAAATTATGGCCGAACATCAGTACTGTGCAATAAAATTTGTGGGAGGAGAAGCAATTTGCGTGTTTCCACATGATGGGCCATGGGGCCCACACCGGGCCTCTGGCCCAACATTCCTGAACACCCCTGATGCCTGATGGCACATAACTTGATCATCATTGTCACCAAGTTTCATAGTTATCCATCAAAGGTTGTAGGAGGGGTAGCAATTTGAAGTCAACTGTGGACAGATAGATAGATAAATTGACAGATAGATAGACTGCATGATCACAATAGCTCACCTAGCCACATGGCTAAAGTGAGCTGAAAAAAGGCTCACTCTTTTTTCCCTTTTAACAACTGTTAATTTTACTCACAATTTCTTTCGACAGAGATCCACTTCTCGAAGCACTGTTTCTCTGTGAGTACATGGAGACAGCCGGGTTCCCTGTCAGGGTAGCCGTTCTGGCTCCGGAGCTCCTTGTCAAACAAGAGCACCTCATCGATGGTGTGCGACAGCAGCTGGTCATCGTAGAGGATGTCTGGGATGTCGATCTTGAGCTTCCTGGCCGCCAGCTGGAGGAGCCCTCTGCTGAATTCGACCTGAGAGGATGGAGATGGGTGAGAAGAAAGGAGGAAAATGTTCACTTCCCACTTTTTTTTATTGATTATAGCTCAGCTTTTGACACTATTATTTCTTTGCAACTACATTCTGAACTATTGGAAGGACTGCTATCAACAGTTATCATCTGTGGCTATGGGAAGGACTGAATTCACCAACCTTTGATAGTAACTGGAGTCGTGACTTTCTTCTGAGAGTGATAACAAAGTACTCATCTCTCGTTGTTTTCCAGGTATTTACAATCTTGTTTCAGTGCTACATCGTATTCTATACTCTGTATTTCTATGGAGATTCCCACATTCTAGCTGCTTGAAATAAATCTATTTTCTTTACTCTGCCATACTTGATATTATCAACTTACTTTCCAACTTTAGAGCTCCTGTGTTCACACAACTCCCATAATATTCTGTTCAGTTGGTTGAATATATATATCTATCCATAAATTTCACTTATATCCTTTGGTCAATATTCGATGAAGTGTTGTTTGAGAAGGCAATTTGTTTTCATAGATGCTCAATGTAAACATGGATCTTGAGTGACTACAACATTATCATCATCCATTCCACTCTGTTCCATAGAATATATAAGTGAGCAAAGGGATAACTCGTAATGTGAAAATCTAACATGTATAATGCAAACAACTATACTATACCAATATCTCAGCTAGGCTGCAGCGAAGCCAGTAAAGGACTGGAGGTGGCACTCCAATGTTTTGCCTACCTTTGCAGTTATGTAGCCCCGTTCTGCCCTGTCAAGTATAGGCTGTATCGTCTGATCCAGGAAGTGGCCGTGGTCTCGGACCCAGTTCAGGATCTGGGTAAAGTACCACTCGGGCTAAAAATGGAAGAAATCAGTGATTTAATCATTTCAGTCAATGTAAAAGCATTCATCCTATTATATAACTAGACATGTGCAGGCAGTGAACTGCCCTGGAATAATTCTGAATATTGACTTTCAATGATCAGAAAAATTGCACGAACCATTTCTGGTTGAGCTCACTCAGATGACACTAATGTTGTTCAGCACCAACTAAAACCAATACCCACTGAGTTCCATTCAAATCCAGCAAAGTTAGGAAAATTGCATATATTAGGCAAATTTGAACTCTGGTGACCTTGAAATGACCGTCATGGTTTTCGGGACGAGCAATAGTTGGTTTTGGGCAAATCAGATTAACTTGAGATATCTCCACAAAATCCTGCGATATAGAGGGCAGCAGTCATGTAGCCATGCCGACTTTTGAATGCATCCAAGATGTTACCCGGGTGGACATTTGCATAGAGAGCATTAGAGAGTTATTGCCACAACAACTGGCTGCACAAAATCGGTTAAATAGAGGGCAGCAGTCATGTAGCAATGCCCACTTTCACTGAGTGCACAACAGGAGGACACC
>JAUOBX010051765.1:0-13562 GCA_032360705.1 Eupentacta quinquesemita
AAATAGTGTTGGAGAATATTTCCAAACATAACAGTCATTCCATTCAAGGTCATTAAAGGTCACTTTTGGGCAGGAAAGGGCTAGAGGGTCTAAGTTTTTGTTAAAAAAATAATCGCAAGGAACCATAGTGCCCTTGGGCTCTTGTTTATCTAAGCAAATCAGAAACGACTTAGCTGTGTCAGCTGGGTTTGATAATGATCACATATTCAGGTTTGCCGTGACCCTGACCCCTGTATTTGTGGAAGGGCTGCACCAGGGATACATATCATGTTCATTTACCATTTATTAACAATGCCAGTGGCTAGTTAGCATTCCACTTTCCAAACCTAAATTGTGTAATATATTCTCTGCTATCATCATGTTTTCTACTGCTGTACATATGTAATGCTCATATGAAAACCTTCATGCAGAAAACAAATTGCCAGGAAGTGCATTGAATAGCATTGACCCGACTCCTCTTGTGTCTATTTTACTCTTCACAGCTCGACAACTCTGGTGTCGTGGGAAAGAAGGAATTCAATGATGAATATGATGAAGCTCACATGCCCATATAAGGGGTCTCCCTAAAGCAGATCGCTGTCGGTGCTCGAGATGAAATGCTGTATTCGGCCATGCCTCATCGAAACCACAGATGTCAGTATTCTGAATTTGAGAAAAAGCGAATGTCAAGGAATTTGAAAACAAGTATGATCGAGCTCACATGTTGCGGGTCCCTCTAAAGCAAATCAATGTTGGTGCTCCAAATAAGATGCTTCATATATCCAGACCTTGTCGGAACTAGAGATGTCACTCAGTATTTTGATCTAGCCTCCGAGAAAGGACCTTGTTTGGCCTTGAATGGAGTAAAGCGGAAATCCCCAAATTCAGCAGCGAATACAATCAAGCTTACATCCCCATGTAATGGGTCTCCCTAAAGCAGGTTGTTGTTGCTGCTCTACATTAGAGGCTCCAATTATCTAGGCTGTGCCGTAACTGGAGATATCATCGACTGAGGAGTGACTTAACTTAACCCCATACAAAGTTTAGCCAATATCAAGAAATTTGGTGACGAATATGATCATGCTGTCATACTCTCAATTGTTCTTCCTGGAACAACTCTCTGTTGGTGCTCGGAATGAGGTGTTTTATATGTCTGGGCCTTGTCGTAACTAACGTGGTCAGTATTTTCATCTTGCGACTAGGAATCCCTGACCATTTGCCTCCCGGTAGAGTAGAGCAGACTTTAAGAAATATGGTGGGGAGAACGATCAAGCTCACATGCCCATGTGATGGGTCCCTTTTAAAACAGATCACTGTTCGTGCTCGAGATAAGATGCTCTATATAGCTAGGCATCCTCATAACTGAAAATGCAGTATTTCCACCTTGCGACTGAGATAGGGACTCATCTTGGCCCCAGATGTCAGTTAGTTAAGTGGACAAATTCATTGACCAATATGATCCAGCTCACGTGCCCAAATAGCTAGTATTGAGTGAAATTGAATGCCCTTGGTGCTCAAAATGAGGTGCTTCGTCTTGGCCTTGATGTAGCTGATGATGGCTGTATTTTGATCCTGCAACTAAGGACCTCACCTCTGCCCCAAGTATAGTGAAGCAGACATTTAACAATTCAACAATGAGTATGATCAAGCTCCAATCTTCATCATCCGGGAACGTCACACATCACAGGTAATATGTAGGGTGTTATCCTAATGCAGTATATAATATGGTACGATAATAATATCTAAGTTTATATGGTGCAAAATACAATATAGTTTTCAGGTGCTTGAATGCAAACAAAATGGGAACAGTCCTACGAACGACAGACATAAATTCAATGGAATAAGTAAAAATTCACATGGGATTTGAATGATGTAAAGGATGAAGGACAGTGTATGTGATGGAGAGGAAGCTAATTCCGGATCTCTGGAACTGCCACATGAGGAAGTGTGATCACATGGTCCTGGATTGGAGTAGCAGCTAGTTAGAAGGGACAATATGTCACATTTCCTGGTCGTGAGAGGTGTGATATTGGATAGCAAACGACTAGGGACAATATCATGATAGACTATATACATAATGAAATATATAATGGATATTCACAGTGCCGTAACGGGCAGTGCATCAACAGTTTTATATAATAATCGAAATAGTTATTATTAAATTATACTACTATATATCCTTCCCCTCTTATTGGACAACTATTGTCACATGTTGGTGAATTAGTATTATCAGTACGATTGTGAGAGAAGCTCCCTATACTGAGCTATTGCTGGCGCTGCATAAACAGTTTTATATAAACTCAACAATACCCTCACCATTTTTTAGTGATGAGCACTAATGTCAAGAGCAGTTGGTCAATGGTCAATGGTGTGTCTAAGTTAAGAAATATTTGACAAGGCACTTCATCTATATTGTCTCTCTCCACCCAGGTGCTAATTTGGAACCTGTGAGGTGTGGCTTGTCATTCGCGCTGATCTCGTTCTGCTGCACACCCACATTTGTGGGGGGAATGAGCTTACCAATGATCAGGGGTAATACTGTGAAGCGCTTCGTGGCCCTGGCATAAGGCGCTATATAAATCGCAACATTATTATTATTATTATAATATACTTTTTTACGCGTCATTTGGTTCCCAAATTTGCCCTTCAAACAGTTCTCTCTAGGCTAACAATCATTACTTGACTCAAATTTATTTTGTTGATTTCCTCGATTAAAACTAGCAGTGATGGAGTCGAGACCAGGAGGTCCGAGACCCATAAACAAGCTTCACACACTATGTTTTAGGGTCCCGAGTGGAGACCTGATACCCCATATTTCAGGTTTCGGAATCGGTCTTCACTACATGGCTGTTGCCTGGACAACCGGTTGTTGATAGGTTAACCGTGATTGCCAACATGTAATATCCCTACATTTGTTCGAATTTGGCCCACATATATGTGAATTGTTTCCTACATGGCAATCGGCATATCGTAACTTAAATACCATTCTGATGAAACTCATAGTTCGCCTTGCTATTGATAGGAGAGAGGCTGAGAGGGTTCTCCTTGAGTGTGGATGGGAGAGTTTAACCAGAGCTTTGTGAGACCTGCAATGTATGGGAGAGTGGTAGTGAGACATGGTGTCTCAGAGAAAGGTAGATGGCAATTATGAGAAAGAGAGAGAGAGAGAGTGATGGTGAGTGAGCGATGTGCGGCGTGAAACTCATGGACAAAAAGGGCTCAGGATCTGAGAGAGATGCTTGGGTTTGGAGGAGTCAGTCACTCAGTTGGCAAAGGCGAATGAACTGGGTTGGTCATGTCATGATGTGTTGAGAAGCCTGGAAGGGATGGTAATCCTGTCATGAGAAAAGCCCTAGACTCTTAGAGCTTCAGGTGGCTGGTGCTAGAAAGTGGGCGCAGCTGAAGATGCCATGGAGGATGCAGGTGGAGGAGGAAGGTTGGATTGAGGGAAGAGTATGCCATGAATTGAATGAGATGGCGAGAGGGTGTAAGAGCAATTGCTGATAGAGTGAGGCCACCTCTGTGATCGGGGATGTGACCGGATTACGACTGGAAGAAGAAGAAAAAGCCAGAGACTACTAAGTTTATTGGCATTTCCCCATTGGCTATGTGACTGTGACAGTGATTCGGTGACTCGAGTCAGAAATATCTACATAATTCAGATGACTTCAGGCATGAGTTTCAGTGATTTGTTCTCAGCTAGGCTGCTAGGTGGCTTCCTACTTCAATGGTTGGTTGCAACTACAGTTAACAAGTGTACTATTCATGTTCCAGATCGTTCCCACTCCTCACTGGTGTACCACAAGGATCCGTCATGGGACCAGTGTTTGTCTTGGGTGTGGGAATCCCGCTGCTATCACATGAATAAATCCACTGCAGGAAAACTTGGTGTGAAGTTGAGTTTGATGGGGGAGAGTGATGGAGTAGAGGATAATGGGAGGGGAAATCATGAGGAAGAAACATGCAGAAGTCAATTTAAATAAGAGGAATATGGTAGAGGTAGGTGGAAGAGGGATTGGGTAGAGCCTAGAGGTAGAGGGCATGGCAAGGGGGTATCATAGTAAGGGGGAGAGACTCCGAGAGAGTAATAGGAGATAGAGAGCTGTAAGAGATAAACCAAAGTCAATGTGAGGATAGAGGGTTGAGAGAAGAGGAGAGGGCAGGGGAGGAGGGAGGTGAGTGGGAAGGGAGGAATGTATGGTAAAGGGAAAATTGATGTAGGGAGGGTTAGAGGCAGATGGTAGGGAAAAGTGGGTGAGGGTGAAGAGAGCAAGAGAAGGGAGAGAGGGTGATGGGAGGGAAATGGAATAGAGTGAGAGGGGAGTGAAGTGGAAGACGGGAAGGGTTCAAGTTAGAGGCGGGCAGAGCGGGTTTATAGAGAGAGGGTGTTAAGGTGGAGCGATAGAGGAGAGCATGATGGAAAAGGTGAAGAGAGGACAAAATGATAGGGAGAGGAGAAGGTAGAGGATGAAGAAATAGAGATATTGGAGATCTTCAAGTACTACCAGTGGCAATCTGAACAAGTTGCAAAACTGTGCCAAGATTCCTTGCAATACTCAATGTCCACTCATTGTAACATCTTTGATTGCATATTGCATACATATGTATTGGAACAGGGTCAAGCAGATTAAACTTCATCTACTTGTAACATCTCCAGAATCCACAGATAAAACACTCGCCTCACTTACCTTGACATTGACATCTTGGCAACAAACATTCTTGGGGGAAAAAAGCATGATGGATGGGAGGTTGTGTTTCTTCATTCCAACTGCATTGTTGACATATTCTAGGAAAGTACAACATGAGTTTACAAGCGAAACTTTGTAAAAAAAACTGAATATGAACCAGACAAGATGGTAGCAGTCCTATATTTCCTCTACTCCTTGACGAAGCCGACGGAATGTAGTCATGTTATGTGTTTGTGTGTGCGTGTGTGATGCCTGGCATTCCAACATGATAACTTGACTCAGCCTGGATAAATGAAGCTCATACTTAGTTGTTTGTTCCTCATAATGAGTACATAGACCCCATTGTTTAGGGTTTAGGTCAACAATTATTTGAGGTCACCAAAGGTCAAAGTCTGTGAGGCTTCTAAACACAATAAGTCTAGAATGCTCGGTCTGATGAGGTTGAAATTTGGCATGTAGCTTTCTTATGAGGAGTTCAAGGAGCCTATCGTTTTTGGTGTAGATCAGGAGTCAATATTTGGGCAAGAAAGAAAATTCTGAAAAAATTATATTCCAGTGAATGTTGGCCCCTTATCATAATAACTTGACCTCACCCGGATACATGTGTGAATTTCATACTTGGTAGGTAGGCTACTGTAGGTTCCTCATGATGAGTACATGAACCCTATCGTTCGTCGGATGTGTATCTTCTGAAAATTTTCTGGAAATAGTTGAGCCTCGGTTTGGTGCATTACATTTCACTTGGTATGTCCTGATCTCAGAATCAAGAACATCGATTCTAGTTTTGGGTCATCTGAGCCTGAGGTCAACAGTGAGTCAGTCAGACAACCATATACTTGTATATAAATTTGTTGAAGAAATTGCGAATAGAGTTCATACCTCAAACCACTGTCTGGCAGGGCAGGGAATGAGCAGGGGCAGCAGGCGATTAGCCTCCTGAAAACTGAAAATTAGCCCATCAAAATGACCAAATATGACCAAGTTTCAATTGTTCTATTCGATAGTCAACCAGTAGAAATCCCACATTCTTGAATTGCTCATATCCAATGTCCTCGGAGTAGCATTATTCATAGATCGAATAATCTTCTTCTGCATCGTCTGAAGTCTCCCTTCCACTTCCTGGATAAACCACTATACCAAGAGCAAAATGCATAATCAAAATGACACTGAATCAAAGCGGACACAAGTAGTTTCTCGGTATTAAGGTCAAAGTCATGAGCATCTCGATACAGGACCCTAAGTTTACTTCAACACTTGATACCTTTTAATCAAATTGTAATCACCTCTGGGGGGTTTGGCTCTTGAATGTGAGGAGGCCAATTACTACAGTTTAAATGCAAATGGACAAAATGCTGAGATTTACAGTGGATATAGTGCAATTATCATGAATTTCAGACCCTTTGAGTGGGTACAAACCCTTGTTTAAGGGGTCCAAACTGCCAAGAGAGGGGTCATGGACCCTCAGACCCCTTGAACTGCTACCCCTAATCACCTCACAGGGCTTTCGAATCCAAAAGAGCCTGTGAATTAAAAAAAAACATGGCCTAGTTGGCTAGTTCACAAGGTTTTTTTCAATGAAAATATTCCAAAAGAGACATGTGGCCAACAAAAAATGTCCTGCCCTGTTTGGAGATCAATGGAAAATATCTATTATTGTTATCATCAACTGAACATTCAAGGACTCACTTGTGTAATTTCATGCATTTGAATCATTGACTATTACCTAAGTTTGTGAAATTCTTTGTTCATTTTGCAAAATTGAAGGGCTTCCATGCTGTTCTCTGTCATAATGATTGGTAATGTGCCAGATGTCATATTATCCATCATTGGTCATAGCCTAATGGGCTATTGTGCTCATTTCAAAAGAAGACCCTCCAATAATTATATCAGAACTAATAAGGCCCGTGAGGTTGATTACTGATCAGTTTGAAGAAGAAAGTTCTCATATTCCATTGAATGCCCTATATATAAGACTCAACATTATTATTATTATTATTAATATTCAATACCATTCAAAAGCAGGAAATAAAACTTTCCATATTATGTACAATTGACCTTTTGAGCAAAGCCTAAAATGGCATTTGACATTTAAAAGCCAAAGGCCCCCCAAAACACATTGTATATATCCTTTGTCTTTGATCAACTGGCTTCGCATAAAATAGTTTAATCGCTCATAATTTCATTTCTTTGCTGTGAAAGAATACTTGATAAATGTCAACTCACTCAGTCTTCCTCAGACAACCTTCTAACTCCTAATCTGGTAATCAAATTTGACAAGGTCCTAAATATCCTATTGAATACTTCAGCCCCAGAGGGAAATAATTTCATTTTGCAGAATTCATTGAAATTGTTTTTCACATTTGGCAGAAATCATTTGTTGTTGGAGAACTGTCTTGCTTCCCTTTTCCAATCAATCATTTCATGCATGCAAGTGACATAATTGCATAACAGTCTTTCCTTTCCCTCACTTTGCAATAACTCTCTTCACCCGATCCGTTATTCAACGCTGACGAGATCTTTGATCCTCCGGTCTCACTGCTCCCTCCCTCCCTTCCTCCTCCCCGCCCGCCTGCCTGCCTGCCTGCCTCTCCTCATTATCTCTGTTGCCATAGCAACCAGCTGCAGACTATCCGCTGGTTGGGCGGTGCTGTCTGGCTTTGTCTCTCCCCTCCCTCCCCGCCAACAAGTAGCAGCAGCAGCAACCGCCATTGACTAAGCTATCATCGACGGGACTGATCACGACCGACCGAGACCAACCGACCGAGGGACTGATAGTAAATTGCCTGTAATAAAATCACTCATTGTGCGTACAACAGCTCAGCATTCTACGATCAGCTGATCATCAAAGTTGAATAAACGCAGAGAGAAGAGACAAGCTTTCAAACCAGGAAATATTTACTCTTGTTCTTTTTCTGCAACCACGATATTTTATCCTTTCAAACTGGATTACAGCAGTAAGTTGTTTCTGTGTCACTTGCCTTTGTGAGGGGAGTGGAATTGCTTGAAGTTAAGAAAATAAATTTCAATGGTGGTTTTATCACCTGTGGGGAGAGTTGCTGGGTCTGTTAGAGCTTGTGGACTGCAGGGGGGATATATTGCTGCTACATTGACATTATTGCCGCAATGGTGTGAATGATATTGATTGAAGTCGTTGTGGCTTGATTGCTATTGATGATGTGCGTTGGGTGATATGAGTGTGTCTGCGTGGAGATTGATGCCTGATTGAACATATGGCAATGTATTGTTGGTAAGGGCATTGTGATTGTTTGTCATTACAAATGAAACTGTTCCCCAAATGCAACATTAGGGGTTCGATTTATCTTAAGCCCTCAGTAACATTATAAATTGTAAAGCTAGTAATAAACAAATTAAAGATAAAGAAAGCGATTCCCAGGTTATTTCTTATGTGGAAATTTATAAATTTTATCAATTCATAAATGTGGTTCCAATTCTAGGAATCAGGAATGGACTTTTATTTCATGTTTCATAATTGTGTTATTTAACAAATATGCAAATGTAGTTTTAATTTTGAAAATCAGAAATAGACATTCATTTCATGTTTTATTATTGTGTTATTTAGCGAATATATGTGGATTGCCGGAGGGGGAGGGGGGGGGGGGGTTTAATTTCACTATATTGACATCGTTGTCACGATTGTGTGAATGATATTGATTGAAGTTGTTGTGACTTGATTGCCATTGATAATGTGCATTAGGTAATATGATTGTGTCTGGGTGGAGATTGATGGGCATTTGTGATTGTTCGTTATACAAAACTGCTATGTATGCAGCATTGGGGGTTGAATTGGGATATTGTAAGGCTAATAAACAAATAAGCAGGATGGCAACAGAAATATGAATTTATAAGTGTGGTTCTAATTCTAACATTCATTTCATGTTTTTCATTATTGTGTTATTGATCAAATATTTGTGAATTGCAGAGGGGGTATTTCACCACATTCTTTGTCATTATTGTCGCAATGGTGTGAATGATATTGACTGGAGAGCGGTTATGGCTCGATTGCAATGAACAGTGTACTGTAGGTGGAGATTGATCCCTGAACATATGGTGATGTATTGTTAGTAAGGGCAGTTAGGGCACTGTAATTGTTTATCATCACAAATGAAACTGCTTTTGCTTATGAAACAGTAGTGGTTCAATTTTTATGACCATATTCCAAGGTATTGTAAAGCCAATATGAAGGAAATGAAGGCAACACGATTTGGGGTTAATTTGGTTTTAATTTTGAAAATTTGGAATGTTTAATATAGTTGAGTTATGTATATATTTATTATATAGTATAAATATCTTATTTATGTACTACTTATTTCCTTCAGTCAATCTCCTGGAAATGTTAACCACAATTTTGCTCAAAATGAACAGAGCATTATTTATTGAATTTTTGAAAAGAGGGATAAATAATCAGGTAGAGAATCAGCCAAACTTTGGCAGCAAAATACAGAAAGTCATAGGATCAACCCCACCCCTCTTACTATGATGAATCTCCCAATATGTACCTGTAACCTCATACATACCAACACATTTTATATACAATCAAATTAGGCAAATCATGTTTCCATTTCTTTTTTCAGAATTGTGCATTAGATATAACCTGAGCCAACAAATTTATGAAGTTTGAATGATATTTAATTTGTACAGCAAATTGAACTTAATTTCAAGCTAGATTCTGTATTGGCAGACTTGCCACACTCCATGCTCATTGGATTATTGCACTTATTGTTTTTTTGTCGGCATTCTGCCTACATTGATTTGATATAGCATATTGCAGATATTTACATCTAATTATCGACTGTGAGTCATCAATCAGCCGCGTTTCTCATTTATTCATCCCATATCGTGTCCTACTTAAGCAGGGCGAATATCTAATCACCCATGGTTACAGATTAATCTGGAAGTCAATTAGCAGCAGGTGGATGGGCTGGACACAACTGTTGATATAGCATGGAAAAAAATAACAACACTGTTTTAGGCGAAGGAAATATGTGAGGGAAAACATCAACGACCACAGTAGTGATGTGCGGAGCAAGTTTTGAGGAGGTTTTGGAACGTTTGCGAACTAATGGAAACTGTTAAAAAACAAATTTGGAGCCAAGGTTTTTGCCTGTCGAAATGAGGACAGTTGGGGTTGCCAACATGGACTCCTCCATAATAACCTGAGCTGACAAATTTGTGAAGTTTGAATGATATTTGATTCGTACAGCAAATTGAACTAAATAGCGAGCAGGATTCTGTATCAGCAGACTTGCCACACTCCATGCACAGTGGATTATTGTACTTGTTGTGTCGGCATTCTGCCAACATTGATTTGATATAGCATATTGCAGATATATACATCTCATTATCGTCTGTGAGTCATCAATCGGCCGCATTTCTCATTTATTCATTCCATATCGTGCCCTACTTGAGCAGGGCGAATAATATCTAATCACCCATGGTTACAGATTAATCTGGAAGTCCATTAGCAGCAGGTGGATGGGCTGGACACAACTGTTGATATAGCATGGAGAAAAAAAACAACGACACTGTTTAAGGCCAGGGATATATGTGAGGATAAACACCAACAACCACAGTAGTGATGTATGGAGCAAGTTTTGGAGCTCTAGGTTGTAGAACGTTTGCAATCTAAATTAACTAATGGAAACTGTTAAAAAAATATTTAGGAGCCAAGGTCTTTTGGGGTTGCCAACCTGGACTCCTAAACATGTGTAAATACCCATTACCAGGGTGCTCATTAGCATATTGGGAGCGGTGCAAGTATTGGATCAGGTGAGTATCGTAGCTGACAGATTACTAACCTGTTCTGTCTCGTGAATATAGGGTATTTATTGTACCACACTTTTTGGAGCGAATCATCCTATACAAAGTATTCAAATGAGTATGTTGCACAGAAGTGATTGGAGGAACTAGTGATTACTTGTAGAAACCTCTCAGAGGAGATAAAGAGTTAGGTAAATTGCTAAGTACTTGCAAATAAAAAAGTTGATGAATAAAAAAAAATCATCAGCTATGATAAATAAAAAATAAATGAATGAATTGTCTTGATGAAACCGGACAGGCAATTATCCAAACTGTGCAATTTCATACATAGCATTCCACTTGTAAAATGAGCTTCCCATGACACAGCTGCAGTTACAATATAAGTGAATGGTAGTGTTTCAAGGGAGTAGCGATCACTCTTACAGTAGGGGTATCTTCAGACTGCCATAACTTGTTGGAAAAGTGTGGGGGAAATATTACTGATGTGTTGCAGTGATGGAGGACTCGGGACCAATTTTAGAGGACTCGGATGCTAGGGACTCGGTCCAAGTCCTTGTCCAAGTCCTTCACTGAAGTTTTGCAAGCAAACTTCTCCGCTATTGCACACGTAACAATGGAAAAGCATTGCATCGAACATGCTAACAGTACTAAGATAACAGCAATGATGAATCCAACTTAACTTCTTGACAGAGCCTGTTCGTGTTTATGTGTAGCTTGAGCCAAGGAGGACCATACACACACCTCAGCAAAACCTAATAATGTACATTTTGGCTGAAATGCCGAGTTTGTATAAGGACTCGGGGACTCGACTCGGGACTCTGACCCAAGGACTTGGTTTGACTTGGAGCTGAGGACTCGGTCTCGGACTCAGATACTAGGGACTTAGTCTTGGATTGGCAGGACTCGACTCCATCACTGGTACAGTTACCACTAGTCGGCAGGCTGGCTATGTCCAGCGGGGGGCGTGGTAGGGATCAAATTGATATGCGTAGACCTGTCCTGATATATTTGGGTAGTGTTGCTCAGGAGAGGATTGTCAGGCCACAAACTCACCATAGATACGAATATAGGGCACTTGTGTTCCAGTCCACCCCGGATTTGGAAACCAAGCTGTGGAAGGTAAGGAATATGTACAGTAGATTAGGGGAAGGCATACAGACTGTTGGTCAGTTGGTCTCTTGCTTGATGTCCATGAGTTACCTTCATGATTTTCAAGGTCCTAAAAGTTAAATAACCTAAATTCCATGACCATTCCAGAATTTCGACACCCTATGAGAGCCTGGTTTACGCACTAAGTTAATTTCTCTCATCCTATGATGTGAGGACAGTGGTGAAGCAACAGTGCGAGACAAATTGGCTGAAAAGAGAGTACCATAGCTGGTGAAGTTGGGTGCATTTTATCAACTGTTTATGATTGACAGATGTTCCTTTTTTTTGTATGATTGATCTCAGAGGTTTTTCCATGAGATGGAGCATAAAAATGAAAGCCAAGTCAATGTTCCAGGGTTTTAGCTAGAGAGAAGTCAGTGGTGACTAATTTAACTGGGCAAGTGGTCAGTACCGGAAGCCAAATTTTTCGGGTCTTCACAGGCTCTCCAGGACCAAATGTTGTAGTTTCAGAGCTTTATACTACATTCTTCCAACTGTTCGTACAGGAGTGAGGCATTTAAACCACACTTTTTTTAGGAGTGATGTTCGGCAGGGCACTTTCGGGCCCCTAGTACTGGTCAGTAAGGGCTAGTGGTGGCTACCCCGACCATTGTAGCTACAACACTGCTCGCTGTCCACAGTTAATGACGGAGTGGCTAATGATATGCGCAGAACAGGGCACATAAGTAATAAGCTCATAAGAAGTTACACCTGCACAAGGTCTCCATCCAAGTCACTATTTTAAAATATTTCATACACTAACAGTTGACCAAAACACACCCATAGATTTGTGTAAGTGGGACACGATACTCCACAAAAATACTCTGAATATGAGCCTACATGTACGGTATGTCTACAATAAACATCATTATAAGTAAGGGAGGACAAATGCAATTACCGGACTGTTTGTACGCTGGAAGCGAACAGATCTCATGAGGTACAGGGAGACATCGTTATCATAGTCAGGGTGGCCACGCCTCTGAAAAATAGGGATTCATCAAAATAATAGTAGACATGGATCGTGATTATTCCATGGTTGGCGGCATCTAATCAATAACTTGATTTCTGGAGGTGGGTATATATATATATACATGTACTCACAGTTGCGATCTGGCAAGGTCTTGGCCTCCAGGTTCTGCTGTGGGGCTTAGAGATTGGGTGGGGGTGCTGGTTCATTGGAATAAGTCTCCTGAGTTAGCAATGTGCCCTAAGGCTTCGAGAAAACCTTTGCTCCTCAAGGAATTGAAAATCTGAAAAAGCAGTCAGATCCCGGTTTCACTGGGGTTTTTGTCGGATGGGGATGTAAATTGCTGTCTCTGAGCAGGTTGGGATTGGTAACTCCTCTGCCTGAGTACTACTGAGTACTGAAGGAGATAAGGTGAGATATTGCCAGTGCTAAATATCTATGATCAATAAAGCCAGGGTTCCTCGATGAGCCTTCAGTGGAACTTTGGAACCTGTCATTCAAATTAAATCATTTTGACCTTCTTCAAAATGACCATCCAGTTATCGCTGGTACTCAGCCACGATCAATCGCTTCAGTTGCTTCCTGAACCCGTGTCATTCGAATCGAAATAATTTTGACCATCATCAAGATCCATCGAATGATTTAGTTACGATCGGAATATTTGTTTTTCGACAGATAGATAGATCGAAGCATGCAAGGTGTCAGTACTGTGACAGTAACTCACCCAGCTCCATGGCTGATTCAAGGTACGAATAAGTGGGTATGCAAGCAACTAGTGTTACCTTTCTCATGATCAGTGATTTTTTTACAGAGACTTGAGTATTAACTTGGTCCCAACCAGGTTTATGGTTATTATTTGAAGCGTGGTAGCCAGGTTGGCTAGAGGGTCGGGCTGGAAATCCAGAGGTTACCGGTTCAAGTCCACGTTGCACCCTTGAGCAAGGTGCTTTATCGCGATTGCTCAAAATGAGTGGAAGGTGATTTGTATGTTGCTGTCTGCG
>JAUOBX010051875.1:0-13561 GCA_032360705.1 Eupentacta quinquesemita
ATGTTTTGTCCCATGCGCATCGAGATGTTCATCACATTTTTTGCGCTATATAAGAACTGTATTATTATTATTATTATATTACTTACTGCACCAGGTGTCTCTTATGATTGAGAGTACCGATATGGACATTACAAGCAACCAACATATTAACTGAACTTTGAGACATTCACATAAAATGTCAAGAGTTTGATGGAATCAACACTTACGGCTATATAAACGTGTTATGGTCTTCCTGAACCCCCATATAAATACAAGGATAAACATTTGCTGCTTTATAAACGCTATATGTAATCGAAGAATATCACCTACTTCAGATGGTTTACATGTAGCCTGCTGTCTGTACACCTCGAAGCCGTAGCCCTTGAGCATGAGATCCCATCCACCACCATCATATATATTACTCCACCAAGTTCAATTACTATATTGCAGAAAAATGCCGAGCTGGCTGTACTACTCTACGAACGAGTATTTCAATCCAATGGCTACCCATAGAATACTCAGCAAGTGCAAACTTCATCCGCGAAGCTTCTTCAGATATTCTAGTCCAAGAGCTGTGGCAGGGTTATACCAAGTGATCAGGAATCCAGCCAATAACGTTAGGATTTATGATAATCAGCCCCAGCCAGTCGACGTAGTCAGAGATATCATTGAAGAACGGAAACACGAAGAGGTAAGTTATAGGTTCCCAACTCTTCTTGGGATGTCCATAGAATGTTACATTATCACGTAGACCTACCATAGAGACTTGAACCTGAACTAAAAATATCATCGCTGATATGAAATAAGAACCAGTAGCGAGAGCTCCATGAGACTTGATCGGCGGATTGTGACTCTCATTAGGAACTCTCACTACTACCGGAATTGTGGCCCAGGCCAGCGGTCTCAGTGGCGTTTGGCAATACAAAGGTAACGGCTTGTCCCGGGTTGGATTCCCGCATACACCGCGGGGCGTTCTCTCCAGGCTATGATGTGGTGCAATAGACTTGGGTATTATGGGGGTTGTTTCGGATTAGTCTCGTCGCTCGGCTGTACGCAGTTACAGTGGGTGAAATCCCCAAAAAACTCCTACAGGATCTGAGAACGCGGTAAGATCCTGGGGTTCACTAGTCGTCGGTCGGTGGGACGTAACGTCTCATCGGAGCAGTATGCAAAGTTATTTTGTTGCATAAAATATGTTAGCCGCTTATGTTTTGCAAATGGTCGTCGTTGTGAAATGGATGATTTATATCAATTTTTATTAATAATGTGAACATTTATTCGGCAGAACAATGATGATGCGTTCTATGCAATGGATCTGGGTATTGCGTGGAAATGATCAAGAAGTGGAAACGATTGTTACCCAGAGTAGAGCCATTCTATGCCATCAAAGCAAATCCTGATCCTGTGTTACTGGAGATGATGACACAACTGGAGCTCGGGTACGACTGTGCTAGTATGGTGAGATTTATTTGTGTTTCCACGATCTAACGCCCGTATTTCGATCTTCAATTTTTCCAAATATATATACTTGGTTAGTGTGCTTGGTCATGTATTTCGGCTGAATTCGACTCTGATCAATAAATAACAGTTGGTATGAGTTACCCAGACCAATAATCACGGAATGGATATTGTTGACATGATGTGGGGTGTTCATGTTTATAATCAGATGACTACCCAGGATAACCCATCGATGCTTTTCTGATGAAGCGTGAAATTACTGGGCAGGCGTGAAATTACAATGCGAGCAAAACAATGAGCCACATAGGAAATTATCAATATCATCCGAGATACCAAGTACAACATTTCGCCCTTGGGGGATACCCCAACTTTCCAATTTGACGGTCACAAATTTGGGTATGAATTTATTTTGTATCAATTCTGTAATGCAGATATACAGTAATATAATTGGTTAATAAGATTGTTGAAATTCGAAGCCAATTCTGCATTGGTTGAGCATTACTACCAACATGATTAATAGCCGCGACGAATTGTTTGAATACATTTTCGCGCAGTACCGACACCCAATTAGGTGATCATTTGCCAGAATATGCGAATAAACAGGGTTGTGGACACTGTACAGAAAACATGCCACTTGGATACGAGGGCGATGCGCACCTCAGCATAATACTTTTCCCTCCTGGCTATCCAGTCTTATGCGCATCATTCACACATTTCGTTATCATGGATATTGTTATGGCAAACACACACCATTGTTCCCAGTCACCAACATCACAGGTCAGAGGATGCCGTATTTCTGGAAACGACCTGATTTTTAACTCTCCCATGAATTAGTTGACTGGCAATCACCATACACCTCCATGTTTGCGCCCTGTAAAGCACGCTACGACTTGCGTGGTAAAATAAATGCTCACTGCATCAACGTGACTGTAAATCGCGATCTCATTCGGAGCCAAAAAAACAGCATCGTGCACTGCATGACTTTCAGGACATATCAACCGATATATACGCCATTCCGTGTTCCGTCAGTCAGTGAATATAACAATATAGAACGCTCCCCACGTGGATCCATTATTCATGGACCTGGCAACTCCCTCCAAATATCTTGAGCTCGAATTGTTATGAAACGATTGCATTTTTCTCATCGACTCTGGCAGACATTTGTGTACGAGGACACAAGATTCTGTACCTACGGAACCAATGCAGATTGAACAGGATCGACGGAGTTACCGTAATCTATGTGATTGGAAATGGAGGCATGAATCAGAATAATTGTGAAACCCTGATCGAAGGCCTGGTCTTATTGCCCTGATTCGCCTGGGATGAAAGTAGTAACCAGTTGTGCATACCTCCTTGACTTGCTCAATAGGACACCGAAGTTTCTAACAGATGTAACTCGACATTTTTAATGTTATGCTGGCCGACCATGACGTCAGGTTTGCGGCACTTTCATTATTCTATATTGAGCTAATATATTAAATGGATCGAGAGCAGAAACGATATGACACTGAATAAAGTATCATTCCAAAATCAATGCAAGCCAAATTTAACGGATCAATTTATTTGTCCAACGATATAAAAACAGTTATGAGGTTGACTGGTGTTTCCTGTCAAATATGCTGGTATTGTTGATCGATGATAAACTATTTACCTTGTTTCAGAACGAAATCAAGATCATTCTCGACATGGGTAATCCTCCCGCTAAGATTGTATATGCGAATACGAATAAGCAGCTATCGCACCTGCAGTACGCCTCTGTTGCAGGAATCACATTGACTACCTTCGAGGACAAGGATGAACTTCTCAAGATCAAGAGATATGCACCAGATATGGGGTAAGGTGCCTCACACGAACAATCATGATGGATGACCATACAATGATCATACCATTGGAACTATATATCTAGAAATATGTCCAAATCATTCTTCGGACAAATCCGGTTTTGCAGAAATAGAGAAAATGTGATCATTCGTTGATCAGCATGGTATCAATGGTTGATCATGGGAAGCACACGCCTATCAAATAATAAACCGAAGAGCACAATCATCTGGTCCGGCAAAGACCCTTTGTACGTTGTAATGAATCATGTCGATGCAGGGGAATTACCAACACATGCTTGCCTGGCGCCTACGTCGTTGATTGAGCGAGGAGTAGGAATGTCTTGTCAAGTAAAAGAATATAACGACGGAATGTAGGAAGGGCGACAATTTTACGGTGTTGCGTGAGTGTAGGCTACAAACGAAGCAATGAAGAAAGGTGGTAAACCGCATTCCCGGTCGCCAACCCACTCGCCTCGTGAAACATGGCTTGATGCGTTATAGTCGGGAGTCTGGTGTAATTTTTCTGGAGCGATTTTGTTGCACTCTTTGGTCATTTTCGATATGAGGAATAACAAAATGAGGGGGTGGATGTGATTTTTCCGAGGTCGTCTTGGCGGCCATTTTGAAAGTTCGAAATGAATGCCATCCGCGTATGGAATTATTCATATCTTTTTGCATATAGTGAGGATATAATACATTTTGGTGGCCACTACAACGGGTGTAATACCAATGAACTCGTGAGTAATGGTTTCATCACAATAAAAAACATTGGTCATTTTTAAATCCAAGATGGCCGCCATGTTCAATTGATCATCTCTTTGAATGTAGTGGCTAAATAGTTCCTTTTGGTGACCAATTTAACTGCCACCAGCGCCAGTTAAAATGTTTTCTACGCTTTCGCGATTTCAGAGGGCAATCTTCATATCTCTTTGTGTGTTGTGGGCGCAGGGCAGGCTTGATGCCTCTTGTTTCGATGACAAACGCGATAGTTTGATACCAACAAGCAAACCCAACGGTTCCAATACTAACGAACCTAGTAGTAATGTTTTTATCGCTATCGGAAACAGCGGCCATTCTGAGATCCAAAATGGCCGCCTTTCTTGTACGAAAATGATAATTGCGCTTCGAACGAAGTGACTATAACATTTATTTTGGTAGCTTATCAAAGTCACCTATGGCTAGCTGGAGATCAAAATCTGAAATGTTGGAAACATTAATAACTCCTGGAGGCAGGGTCGCACATGGTTGATCTTTTGGACGTGGGTGTGTGTCGGGCAGAGGGTCATTTCAAAACATAACAACAATGCTATTCAAGGTCATTAAAGGTCACATATGAGTGAAGAACTGCTGTTACTGCGAACACTAGTTTTTTGCAATGACTCCTGAAGGCGAGTAGGTCCGAGTTGGGCAGAGGGACATTTCGAAACAAAACATCAAAGCGATCCGAGGTCATCAAAGGTCACTTAGAGGTCAAAAACTGAAAATGAGTTGGGAGGAACGCCGAACGCAGTTGTGTTTCGCGAGTTGACCTGCATCTATGTGGCCATCGACCTCAAATTGGCCTTCGTCATTTTTTGGGAGTATCGAAAGTCTCGAGGCAAATCTTGGTTCTCATGGTATTCTCCAATAAAAAATATATGGGTTGACCCCGTGTGACCTTTGTCAAATGTCAAATCCTGACAGGGTCACATGCTCAGTTTGATTCGGAGATATAGAGCGACTCAAATAACTTATATTACTTCTTGAATATGTGATAGAGCTCTGTGTGCTCTATGGGCAGATAGATGAGTCCCACTTCCGTCTCAATCGGACACCCGGGTCAGAAGTTTTAGGGGATCAGGGTTTGGTTCTGGTAACCATTTAACGTCAGCATTGGGTGCTATGATCGGGAAGCATATCTCTGCTAAAGCTGGGTGAATATCATGGAGGGTTCATCGAGGCCATCATGACATCATATGTCATTGAAGGGTCCAAAACTACCATATTCCGCCAATTGTCATAACAATTTTCAGTGACGGGGATGACACAGTTGAAATTTTGTGACAAAGTGTGTGTAATCAAGAGGGACATTTCTCATAAAAAACTGCCATGTGATCCAAGGTCACTCAAGGTCAGTTAGTTGCAAAAGTCAACAGATGCCTCTAATCAAGATGTGAGGCGAAGGTTCTTCGAAATCCAACTGCTGAATTTGCTTGCATTCCAACAGTCTTGACTATTTCAACGAACATATTTCTACAGGCTGTCATTACACCTTCTATGTATAGTTTCCCCCAAATTCCCTCCTGTCAATCCAATATCATTCACGAGTACCCCTACACCATATCACGCATTTTACAAACAATTATTGCGTACAGTGATATTTTAGACCGCTCCATTACCCCATCACTGCAAAATGTTTTGCAAATAGTTTGCTAGCTAACTGCCCATTCAATATAATTTGCAAAGCTTCACATGTGCCTAAGTCTCTCACACATATTCCTCCTTCACCAATTTGTAAATTACACAGTTTATTCCAACAACATACATATTTTTAACAACAATTTCACCTCCATAGTTCGCAGGGAGACAATACATTGTCATTGACGAAACCAAGTCCATATGTATAGGCTATTCAGTCTGGCCAGTTCTCCAAGGTGTATATGCAGCATAACCCCAGGATATTGATTGGAGGGGTGGGGGAGGCGTTAGTCAACTATCTAACAGAGCGCCACTGTTGTTTGGTACAGAGCGAACAGGTAAATGCTGGGCTCTGGAAATTGGGTAGATCGTCGGAAACATCACTCCTAAAGTATTCTACATGTATGTATTCGTGTCTGAAAGTTTTCAATTGATAGATTGACAAAATCTGGGGCACCACAGTATATAGATTACACGAACAAGAGTGAGATCCCCGGAGGTGCAGGATCTCATCATCGACTTTGTGCTAATGGAGGTTATTCAATTACCTATACCCTGTAAATATCGCTCTCCATTAAATATTATCTATTCATTCCCATGTGAAAACCATTTATCGAAGTTCCAAATCAAGAGAGTATTAATTGAAATCACCACACTTATCTTGGAGAATAAAAAATATGACTGTTATATGAGTTGAAGCAATCAAAGTCTACCATATCATCCATCCTTGAAAGGAACAAATGGTGAACATTTCTTCTAAAACAAGCATTTTGAGTTTCGCCCCTCCTGACTCTGAACGACCTTGACCTGACACCAAAAACAGTAGAGATCTTCCTCTTCATATATGTAACCTATGTACCAAATTTTAACTTGTTACATGTTCTTTCCTCTACAGACTGCTCCTTAGAATTTCTACGTTCAGTTTCACCAGTACCCTCTACCAGGGAATGACGGAAAAGTTCGGCTGCTCCTTGAGCGAAACAAAGACCCTCCTTGAGACGGCTAAGGAACTCAACTTGTGCGTGAAGGGTGTAAGGTGGGATAATATCTAAACCTGATGGGCACAATTGTCACACAGGTTGATTGTTGTTTCGAGAGATTCCGCTTTCGGCCTCTTCTCACTAGAGACCAGGAATAGCCAGCTCAACCATATTCTCGCGAAGTATCATGTCAGTCAGGGATTTATACTAAAGTTGTTTCACCACTGAACAAAGCAGAGTATCCTGACTCGCATTTCTAGTGCGTCACTCAAGGCGCTTCATCTCCATTGCAAATTGGAGAGACCTGAGTACAATCTGCGCCCTGGGCGGCAGTAACTTTCTCTCCGGGATTGTCGGAGAGCATGCCTGGTTATTATTATCTATCAGTAATAAAGCCCACACTGAGTGTTACAGTCATGATTTGTAGCATCTCACAAGTTACAGATGGCATGCTGTTATGCAATCATGAAGATGGACGCCGAAATGATACCGGTTTTCACAACTTTCGTACAAATTTCATCACGGTATTCGTATACTCTGATCGAAAGCCTGGAACATCGAACATATCACGTACATATCGTATTGGAACGATGCGCACTATAGTACAAGACGTCTCTCTCATTCGCTAACACTAACCTTATTCCCTAAACGAATCTCCAACCCTAACAATAGCGTACAGTCGTACACTCAGTACCGTACAGTCAGCAGTCAATCCGGAGAGACATTGTATCCAATGGGATTCGACCAATTAAATTGCCTTTGCACCACTACACCGGTGCGTCAACAATGATACCGTATCTTGACAATTATGGGAGTAGCCATAGATTCAATTATTTATTCTCGACTAACATACAGTGATTGTTGAGATACCACACATTATCATGGATATCCCTTTCTATTAGCATCTATAAGACCAGCCAATTATGTATTATTTTGCAATGCCTCTGATGGTCGTCCCAGCATAACGATCATGTATAATGCTATAACCACACGTGGTTCACATGTCCACATCTGTTAACGTGAGGCAAAGCTTGTTCGACAGCAATAGCCTGGTATCAGAATAGATGTTTACATGTTATTAAGTGATATTGTTTCTAGAGTATAATTCTTGTCCATGTACATTTGATGCCTCGAGGTAGACCGTGAGATTGTTCAACGTTACCGAGACACATAAAATGTAACCTAGCATCTAGCATCTATAAATGTTCATTTACACTATGTTTGTTCTTCTTAGTTTCCACGTCGGCAGTAGATGCACGGAACCCAACGCTTTTGCCATTGCAATGCGAGAGTCAAAACGGGTTTTGAAGAAGCTGTTAACTTCGGCTTCCAAATGACAGTACTTGACATAGGTGGTGGATTTCCGAGCAAAACAGCAAATACATACTCACTCCCGGATCCGGAACTCACATTTGAAAAGGTATCACACACTTTTGATACAACAGTGCATGTAGTGAACTAAACTCAGGATATCATTTATACGAAAGAAAATGCGGTATAAATGTACAAATGAAAGTTGCCGCTTCGCGAATTTTGTAATTCATCTGGAATAGAGGACTTTGATGAAATGATCACTAGGCTTTCACTAGTGTTTTCATCTTGTACACGTAGGAAGGCGAAGGATATTTCTACCTGTAGACTCATCGGTAAATTAATATGCAATATTGATATCCACTTATCTAATTATTGAAAATCATGTATCAATGGTTTGCTCGCATTTCCTTGGGTATTGAGGAGCCGATTGCACGACGGGTGGCTGAATCAGTTCATTGTAAATATGTCACTGGAACACGAGGGCCACTGCTTGTTTAATCACTGCTGTGGAAGAATGAACTGCTACGTAATATTTTTTCAAGGTTTTTTTCCCCGTGCCAAAGTGTGAGATCATCGTTTACGGTTTTTCTCTCCGCAGTTTGCTAGTATCATAAGAGACTCCTTGGAGGACTTGTTTCCAGTGTCGAGGGGAGTACGAGTGATTGCTGAGCCTGAGTTGATTATTTCGTCACTCTCAATTTCCAATGTTATTTATACCAGGAGTATACGTGGAGCTTACTACTCATTATATATAGATAGAGATATACATTTATTAGTAATATAGACTCGTGGTAGTGTAGTGCTCATTGCTCGATTAAAATGCAGGGAAAAGAATAAATACAACAGGTGTTTCAAGCTATACGCGATCTTCAGGTTTGGCGGGTTATGCAGTTTAGGTAACGTCGACTCGGTTTGAAGAACATGGCAGCGGTGCGCGGTATCTGCACTCGGAGGCAAACTCGCATCAACAATAAAGTCGTTTCGCAAATAATGGCGACTTCTCCCTCCAGACATAGATTAACGCCTTCTTTCAGGGACTTGCTAGTGGGTGCCCATCTGATAATTCTCAAGCATGTAATGGGACCACGTATAGTCTCCGTTGTTGCCCGAACATATTTCAGCTATTGAACTGTATTTTGGCCAAGTCACACTCTCTACAAACTGACAGCAAGACGCCTATGTTCGAGTTTTAAAATTCTTCAACGTTTCAAGACCAGCCATAACGTGGTCTTATGCTTTTTGTTCTTTCAGCCTGTATCGAATGAATACGATGATGTTGCACAGATCAGGTGTGTACTATGGGGCCAGACGTGTGACGTTGACCTCATTACCAAGGATTGCCAGCTTCCTGAGATGAGGACAGGCGACTGGCTCTACTTTACAGGTGATGACAAACATGCAACAGTTCAATAGTAACTGTGCAGTAGGCCCATATTCTGTTCACAATATAGTACAAAGGTGCAATCATGAAACTCAAAACCTAACCGTGGACACAACGATGTTAACATTGAACAAACAACTACAGCAAACAACTGATAACCAAATCAGTGAGTTTTGAAACGTGTCTTGGAGGTCGGTGCCGTTGTTGCCTCTTATATGTTTCTTGGAACGCCAAGTTCCCGAGGAGTCCAGGAAAGCACGAGCCCAGGCTTGTTGTTATACCATGACGACTTAAGAGGAATATATGCAGTCATGCATGAGTCATGACAGTGTGTGTGAATATATGTATGTGTGTATTCGACTCTTGGCTTGTAAACACCTCATAAGAGGTCACTGGAGGTCAAAGTCTGGAATCCTTGTGAACACGTTCTAAACGCTCATCATGATCAAGTTGAAATTAGGTTCTTTCGTTTCGGTGTAGACTGTGGGTCATTTTGGTGATGCATTGGATATTGTGAAAAATAATAATTTGGGTATTTTTAACTTGTTAACACAATAAGTCTACACTTCCTGGATGGATCACACTCCTACTTAGTGGTTGTGTTCCTCATGATGAGAACGCGAACCTACTTGTTTTGGGGTTAGGTCGAAGATGATCTGAGATCGCTAGAGTCCAAAGTCTGAATCGCTTAGAATCACAACTTCCTTTTGGGAAGAACGATGATTTGTTTAGTGTAAACTGAGGACTGCTTTGAGAAGAAGTCCTGAAAAATATTTCAGCCAATTATCATGATCACACTTAATTGGCTAAAATAGTTTTCAGGACTTCTTGATCACAGTTGGTTTTAAAGTCGAAGTTTATAGTGCTGAGTCGAGGAACCACTAAGCCTTTTGACTTTCTGATTCATCCTAAGTAAGTTGGCTCGAATAGAATAATAGGTTCGGAGATGTACCATTGTGCCAAGGATTGCACACACTTTTTAGGCGAATGGAGACGCCCAGCCCGCAATATTGAACGAACATTATGTTGTTCAGCCTTTGGAGTGTATTCAGTTGCGCTCAATAGCAAATCATTGACACGATCCAACAGTGGAAAGATTAGCGACTGGATTGCAGGTCTGCAATCAGCAAGTCTGTATTCAAGAAGTGTCGTAGTATGCGAGATGAGTTACGCAAGTACCACACTGAACAATCAAAAATATCCGGTCGATAATTCCCTGAACAGGCCCAAATATTTTCCCCAGGTTCCTAGCTGATAGTTTTGGCGATACTTGCACCTCGATAGATCAAGGATAATATAATTGAATCGAATAATAACTCTCGATGACCTAGCAATAAAAAACAGATTTGGGACTGGCTCAGCTCCATTTTTTTCTTCATTTTAGACCAGGTTATCTGGGAGCGAATATCACGTACATGCGCGTATCATCTGTATATATATAGTTTGTCATTCTTGCGCAATATCTTCCCGGTTGAGTGTGTATAACTATACCGTCGTCTTCCCACCATTTTTCGCATGAGGGAATATTCGTCAATTGGATATAATATATAGCCACCCCTTCGAAGTTCGGTACCCCTCGAACGTACTAATCTACGTACATAAATTTCACCACGGCAGCGTCACTGTAAAGACTAGTTTGACGGAATTTACCAATCGACCAGTGTTTTCTGTGAAGAATAGCTCCATGCAGTGAGGTTGAATACTCTGGGCTTTGGAAAGATAAGTTCCCCCTAAATCCACACTCGGTCCATTGTTGTTATGTGAAGTGAATTTCCATAGCTGATTACCCAAGCTTTTCCGCATTTCTTGATAAGGGTGTCAGAGGGATCAGTCCCTGGCGTATGCGCCATATGACATGGAATACGTAGGTTTTTTTTTGAAGAGCAAGTACGCCACCAGCCATACAACCGGGGTGTCCGAATTTTGAAGTATTCGCGGAAAATCACAGACACACACATGAGACTAATGCTTTTTCCCCCTGAATGATTGTAATATCGGGATAAATGACATCCTCAAGCTCTGTTGAACACATTTTTGTATCCAGAATTTGAACTCCGAAGGGTCCATTATACTCATTACTCAGTAAGGCTTATGTAGATACTGGTCAGGGTTACGCTCCATAAGTAAATTATAATTCTAGGATCGCATTCTCGAAATGTGCACATTAAACTGTTCTTCTGCTTACTATATTTTTCACCAGATGCCGGGTCATATTCCTCAGTATTTTGTACTAATTTCAATGGCTTCGGTCTTCCACGTGTCCATCGCTACATTTCAAAAGCAATGATGTAAGTTTGTATTTGTTTTCGGGTAAACAAGGGGTGTGCAGTTTAAGTAGAACTTTACCAGTACCATTGCCTGTGCGTGCATGGTGAGACTCAAAAATCATCTGAAATTTTAGGATATTTATATGCTTATTATTTGATGGAATAATGCTAAACAAAAGGTGTAACTGTCATCGTATTTGTATGATGGGGCGTTCCATCGTGAAATATTGTTAGGATCAAGGAACTACATCTCCTGATATTTCAGACATTATATACTCTTCCACTCTAAGTGTGATGATGGCATCGATATTTGTTTAATGAGGCATTCAAATCTGAAATATCCGTTAGGTCAGGAAACTACATTTCTCACTATTTATGACATTTCATACCCTAGTGCACTAGCACCTCAACGTAAATGTGATCGGAGTTGGGTAGATGATAGAATTGAACACAATTAACTGCAGACATTAATATTTACCAGATGTGATTGTGGTCGGTTCAAAGAAAGCGTGTGTGAATGACTTGTCAGTAGACCAAAACGTGTCATACAGACCACATAACTGGAAGTGCACGAACAAAATAGTCAATTGGCTGCCTACTTAGCTACTCTTTCAGTTAACCATGAAGTAATCTATTCATATAGACACGTCAATGCGTAACAATGATTTATTCGTTAATCTTTCACAGATAATACCATAGCCCCCCCGATAATATAATTTCGTTTGTTCCCAGGCGCCGGCTTTGAAGCTATGGTGGGATCGCGTCGCCTCTGCGGTGATGACATGCAGGAATATATCGCAAACACCGGTCAACACAATTGAAGCAACACTTGTATATACCAGCATTATACATTGTACGATTGAGTCATGTCCGACTGATGGCCATGACCACCATATCTCTTTTGGTCAATCCATAGTCAGCCCTGTCGCTTCCTTGATTCGTTCCATCCATCCATCGTGAACGTGGCCTTCCCATTCTTCTGAATCCAGCATTCATTCCCATCACAGCTTCTCCAGAGAGTCCTCTACTCGCATGATGTGTTCGGAATATGATAGTTGCTGTCTCTGAATCTGAGCTTTCATGCAGTGTCATTAGGGGTTCGATTTCTTCGATTGCAATTGTCCTCCGTGCTGTCCAGCGTACCCCCACATTATACTTTAATAAATAAATTATGTCAGGAACCGCTGAACTCGTTGTTCGGATGAGGGTACTGGATTGGGGTTTGTGGTCAGGTTTGACAAGTTATAATAGGTTCACAAACATTATATGGTAAAAACCGACGAAAGTTGAACGGAGTCTGTGTGGAATCATTAGCTAACGCATTGGTGTTGATTATATGGTTGCCTCAGCTTCATTAACATGAACTGAAATGAACTCATCATCATTTATGACTTAGGTCTAATATGACAGACAGATGCGACATTTACAGAACATATATGCGACTCTTCTGCATAGATAACTCTGGTACTTCATTGATTGGGGGCACGATACTGTAGCATTGTGCTCAGTGGTGGAATACTAGGAATGATCACTATGGTTATCATTATTAATCATTATTTCAACCTCAACAAATGATAGACTGTCTGCTCTGATCGCTATCAGAGCATCATGTGGTATAATCTACCTAGTGGTGGCTACGACATTAGGATACGCATTACGCTGGAGGTACATTAGAAATAGGTCTCCCTGAACTTACTGTTCCTAAGCTGACAGCGCCAAGAGGCACCACAAGTGACAAGCCTGACTTCGGTTAGACGAGGACTAGATATGGCTACTCACAGTACACACGGCCGTATTGTTCTTATATTGCTGCCCGATGACTCGCCGAGTTACCAGCCGAAAATAGCGGTGAAAATCGGGGTGGAATGACGTCTAATTATGGCTGTACACCAGCAAACATAGCCAACAATGAACATTCCGTAGATAATAATTACGATAGTGTAGGATTTTGAGAGAGAAATCTGA
>JAUOBX010051986.1:0-13560 GCA_032360705.1 Eupentacta quinquesemita
TTACATGAGTTTACTTATACTCATCATGTCAGTTGATACGATGTTAGTCCAAAAGCCGTCATCAGCTTCATTTTGGATAATGGAACGAGTTGTGCCTTGGATGACACATTAAGAATTTAAGAGACATGCTATTAGGTCCCAGTAAGTCAGTTCGCAGTTATATGTAAAGACGTGGGCCTATGTTCACAAAGATACTCTCAGAATGCAAACGAGAATATCTCTAAGAGGTATCGCTACGGATTCGTTTTACATGTCTTGTTGTAAATGAGACCATATTACCCCATTTATCTTCCAATGTTACGAATGCAACACAAGATCGTGAAGAACATTTTGCACATTTAACTTCAGCATGGTATACTCTCCATGCACTTCGCACAGCTCTTACAGTGTGTGTCTCTAGTGTCTACATTTGACCACATATGACCACCGTGTCGCAACCATGGACAGGCTCGTTGACTTGGGAAGACGCAGCGTTTGAACACTAGGATGTGCTCCCTGCGTCCATGCTGGTCCTACTCATGCTAGTGTCCCTGCCTCAGCTAGATAGTAATCCACCTAGCAGCCTAACAGTCCGGTAACATGCCGGAGAAGCGCGAATGTGTTTTCCGTTTCTTCGGGGGAAAACTTATTCATGAGCGCGCCATCCTGATTTTGATCAATGAACGATATGAAGGTCAACTATTCAAACTCCTTAGGACAATTCGTTTGTGTGAAGGACATTCTGAAACATATAAATACGTAGGGACAAAATTGTAATCGTCAACACAACCGTGTCGTCTTAATAATTGACCGTTTTAATCCTGAAAATTTTATGGATTTTCCGCTGACCTCCCTATGCACAGCCCAGAAACAGTCGCTTTGATAGCCAGATACCACCCACAGTAGCCATACACACTACACACGTACCACAACATGGTGGCTGCGATGAGTCATAGGCCTAACCAATATAACGTTAGTGCATTACGTCCCATGCTAATAATGAACGAATAGGCACACTGCCTATGCGCTATGCGAGTTCGCTGTGTACAGGCTGGTGTAGCGGTCTGTACTGCGGGGAATTCGAGCGTGTTTATGATCGTTTTGCCCAGTGATTCTGTGCGGTATTCAGTCATTCTAATAGAAATGTACGAAGAAATCAACGCTGCGTCGATATAATGCTGCGATTATTTACCATTTACCATTTACTTTCTATAGTAAAATTTTACCTTTAAGCGCCGCATTTAGGTATCAAGTTAGTTAGTCGGAGTCGTTGGATGGCGGTGCAAACCACAGAAGCGAGGCATCCAACGGTACGTCTCAACGGCCGATCCGTCCTCTAATGTTATTTTCTGAGTTCGCTAATTTGCATGGGCTTTCGCGAAACTTTTCTGGCTTTTCCGGCATGACAGCATCAGTACCGGACTGCCTGGAATCGTTAGCAGGCAATCAAATTCCACTACTTCATAACAGTTAATTAGCAGTCGAAAAATGTTATAATTCACTTCAATCCACTCCAATGAAGTGACATTCCCCCCGAAAGTAAAACAATAATTACACTCCACGAAGACACGCCACTTCTTTCAGAAGGGTAAATTCATGAGATCTCAAATAAAAATCGGGTGAATGCAGCTTGAAATGCCTTGGAAGTGCCATCTCCGGCCATCCGGGAGTTTTTTAAACCAGAAATGTTCATGGTACGCTGCGCGCCAATCGATGGTGGCGCTCCGCTAAGAAGGTGCCCCCCAGTCAGAAATTTCTGCGTACGGCCTTGCATAAATACACCTATATTCCATATACAACATATCCTATTGATCGCCAACCGCTCTGGTTGCTGTAAAACTGATAGAGAGATAACATAAAACTACTGTTAACCACATCTATGCAGCTTTTCATCCAGCCAATTTAGACGGAGGAGACTACTGCTACCGTACTGTGTGACTTTATAGGTGCAACTGTATAACACTGGTTTCTTTTTTTTTGGCAGCAATTCAATTGCTGCAGCCAAATGTCGGGATTGTCAGAAATATGGAACACCCTGCTCGAACTTCATAAGTGATTGGAACAGTTGCACGGTTCTAATCACCAGTGTATATGGTAAAAGTTATGCTATGTAACAGCAGAATCATTGTATTGGTGAGTAATCCCATGGATAATTCCCATGGCAGATACCCCCATATTCATTCGCTCTCCTTTGGGCGAGAAAACCATGATGACTTGCAGGAATAAGTGTAAGTGTAAGTGAATGAAGTTCATTACAGATAAGTGTTATATAGCTTACTAAATCAGAAAAGTGCAGATACCCTACATTCAGGTAATCGAACGTAACAGCAAATACATGACGTATGGTCAGATGGTCGGAGTCCTGGTTCTGATATACCCGATTTGCTCTTCTCTGGAATCGAAACGACTTCAATGACTTGCAATGGTGAACTTGGTAAATCGACATTGCTCTTCGCGGATGTGTGTCATCATATACTTCCTCAATTGCAAATGACCTGCATTTTCGGTTGTGGAAACTTTTCGCTTATTGACGTCCGTATGCCTGAGAGTGATTTTAGAATAGCTCGAAATGACCGAGAATGAATTTCGCGGATGGTTCGAATAGTGTTGCGGAACCAACAATTCGATTAATTTATTAATCATGACAATTTCTTGGAACTATATACACCTTGCCTGCACCAGCAAACTTCATCAGGAAGCCAAGAGGCCTAGTGACTATTTGACTGCGTTGGCATATAATAGCATCAGCAACAGGAATCGTGTACTTTAATATGGATAACCCGTATACCACAGCACAAAACGGTTCTTGTATTTGCCTGCTCATGCGGAGCATTCTGGGCTTATCGTGTTCAGTTGTCCTTAGTATATTACCTATACATCTAACCAATTTACAAACTCACATCGGGGAACACACATACGAAGCACGAGCTTGATCTATCCAAATGGGGTCCAGTTATCGTGTTAACCGAAATTAGCCAAATATGAATTTTTCACAAATTTTCCTTCCTATAAAATACCACCGGTCCACACCGAAGGACAGTAAGGATTTTGCACTCCCCATAACGAATCTACTTATCCACAAAATCCACGAATTTCAGTCTGATCGGACCAACTAAGCATTCCGAGCTTATCGGTCAACAAGGTTTTTCAGACTTTGACCTATGTTGACCTCGGGAGACCACAAAACGATAAGGATCGTGTTATCATCACGGGGAACACACATAGCTTGATCCATCCAAGTGGGGTCGAGTTATCGTGTTGAGAAGCCAATATACCGGTACAAGTTTTCATAATTTTTTATTCCCCCCTTCACTCCCTCCCTTCCATAAATACCACTGCCTGAACTCCCCGTAACGAAGTTACGTACCAAATCCCAGGATGTTCGGACGGAGCATGGTGGGCTTATCTTGTTAGCAAGTTTTCACGACTTCAAACCCAAAATACTCTGACCTGACTAGCCAGACGTTGCATACATACACACAGAAACGGACACACATACTGAGAAGACTGCATAGATTATCCTGACTTCGTAAAGGGGTATATGAAACATGAAGTACCAGTACGTCGCATCGAAAGGTGACCTGCATCTTCCAAAGACGGATAGGTGAATCAGTCCAATAAGTCATGATTGATGTAACATTGACCGTGGTCCGCGGGTCCACGTCTTTCAGACAGGGACTATTCTATTGTCTCCGATACGTAGACTTTCCGGAAATGAGGCACATGTGCCTCCACGAAACGTTCATTCTGACCTGACGGGAAATAAACATGGGAACTGCAGATTACCATCTGACCTGGCCCAGAGCAGAATAGTATAATATGTGGGAAACCAAGTCACACACATACAGGTACCTAACTCTCCACACACGATATCATGTGCGTATCCAGGAGGGCGTCCCCACTCCCTTTCTGAGTGACGAAGGAAGAACAAAGAGGAGAAAGAGGGGAATAAAGTGAAAAGAGGGGGAAAAGGAGAGGAAAGAAAAAGAAAAGAGAAGACAAGAAAATGGACAAACCAACTAACCAACCTATGGCGGCGCTCCGCTTAGATAGTCCCCCCCCCCTCCGGGCTAGACAATCATGCATACGTGCCTGGACATGGCTACATAGATAACTCGAGTGACTCGACCGATCTCAACTGGAGATAACAGTACGCTGGAATCTGGAGAAAATCGCATTCAACTACGCAGATATCCCTAAGAATGTTTGAAACAGCAGTATATGTACCAACTCTATCTACTTCATATATTGTCATAAGCAGATCCGTCGAACGACCTCACACATACTTAGGGCCTATATTCAGTGTAGTGCTTTATCAGTTTTTTTGCGTCGATCGAACTTATTGATAATAAGTTCATCAACTACCGAAAATTGAAACAGTTTAGCCCAATAATTCTGAATTTTCCCAACCAAGCAGTATAGCCTCAAGTCTAGCCTAAGTCTCAAGAATCATGTTACACATAATCTATGTTAATTTGAGCGTTTTTTTCATACATGAAGCCCTCCTGCCCTTAATACTGAATCCAATTGTCTATATTGGAGGAGCCATTTCATATCAGCTGACATTAAAACGTAGACCCGATAGAGGCGTGAATATGCAATGGGTTCCATGAACTTCAATCAGTCTAAGAACTGAAGAACTAGGGCACGTTTTTTTCCTATGGCAGTCTCGTGACAAACTGAAACACAGCACCGAAAGTTGTTTATCCGGAATAACCCCAGGTATCTGTAGTGTAGATCTATATAATCTTTACGATTGTAAAGGCGGTTTTCTCTTAATGTATTCTGACCCAGTTACAGGTTTGCCGGGGAAAGTAGAACGCGATATATGAGAGTTCTTCATTTATAATGTCCTATAGTTGATTTTCCTGTCGTTCGATTGACTACCTGACGGGTAGCCTACTAGCAGACATTCGATCGGTAATACTGTATTGGTATGATCAGCCAAATACATGAGCTACAGGCGTTTACTGCATGGTATATTGATGCTGACGACGGGATTGAGTAATATAAGACAATTGAAAAAATATTGAAAACCGTCGCAAAATCACACTAGGACGATACAGGAAGCATTATCCCCCGCTGTTCATTGCTCCGGAGTAGTTCACCTGGGCGTGATTGAATTTTGCAGTAGGTGTACCATTCGTCATGATTAATTAGGATCGTCCCACTTTTTCATGTGAAGAATGCCACATAAAAACCTGGTTGGATATGTCACAGGATTTGAACAAAAATTCATTCTGGGGAGTTATGATGATGGTGTAGCATTTAGCCTTTGTAGAGCATTAAAGTTGAAATATTCAATAATAATGTTGACCCACTGTTTGGCCCAACCCTAAAATGTCAAACTTTTTGCTCGGACAAGAATTGTATTTACCCCTAGATTCTGATCAATTACCGAAACGACCGAATATTACTGATATACTTTTTTCCAGTCATTTATATTTGTTGAATAAACTGTGCCCAATAGTTAAGTAAAATTCTGTAAAGAGAAAAGGAATGTACCGACAGTCATAAACAGGCATGCGTGGAATAAACTGTTGTTAGGCATCGAAACTGTTGTATTTTGCGCCATATAAGTGTATATTATCATTGTCATTATCATTATAATAATTATTATTATTATTATTATTATTAGGACCTGAAGCCACTACGACCGGACGGCTAGTACCCATGCCACTAATTGTGACAGTTGTCAACTTCGAACCACTCACTCCATCTGCTATCAATTAGGCTATGTGCTGCCAGTATAGCATGTATAGTATAGCCTACATTAATTTAAAGATGTGGAATCGTCTTAGCAAAACCCCTCCGAATGATCGACGCTCCTGTTATAATGGACCAGCCCTCTGCAAAAACAATCGTTCCGCACTATATCGCGACGTTGGTCGGAGTTTACATTATGTCCGATTTGATATATCTGTCGAATTTCAGCCAATCAGTAGGCCTATTCGGCCTTCTATCGCATGACTCTAGAATTACCCTGTTCGGCAAATAAATCACGGGCTTCGCGGAGGCCGCGGAGTGCACTGTGTGGAGAAACTCGATATTATGAAGAAGTCCGGCAGTCCGGGGCGTATACGATTTCTCGTAAGTTGATTGGCGGAAACCGGACGGATCTAATAGAGCGAACATAAGTTTGCAGGTAGATATGTGGGTGTGTTATACAGTTCCTGGCAATCTGGACAGATCTAATAAATCGAAAACATGTTAGATCGTCCAATTTCTTAGATATGTAGTTTCTCGCGATCTGATTGGACGAAATCGAACATATGTAAGACAAACTTACATTTGTCGCAAATGGAAAAATGGCACGCTACACTGGGCCTCAACACTGGGCCATAAATTTGTTCTCATCGAGAAATAACCGTTATGACGACGATCCGACGATATAGACTACAGTTCTGTCTGTCTAACTTGTATATCGATCTAGCACTATATCACTATACACGGCAAGGTTCGTACGGTGACTTTACGACTATATGATGCGACGGAGGGAAAGTTATTTAAAACTGAAGCTCCCCCTCCGGAGTAATGAGCTGTGCTATAATGATCCAAGTATGAGGTCGACACGCTGGGGCACTCCATGCTTCGGTGACCTATGTTATGGGAGGCTATCCGTATTATGTGCAGTTTGCATGTGCAACCCTGCAGGCGATGTCTTGTAATTATGTAGGTCAGTTGTGAAACCTGATGAACTGGTCTAGTTGTGGAACTCTTCTGTCGTGGTGTGGTTTTGTAACTGATACCTTAGCCTCGTGCCATAGGCTAGGCCTAGCCTACCTTGCATTGGGTGCTCAGCGTCATTTTCCATAATGCACTGCCCTATTTATAACACAATAGTATAGTAACAATGTACATACAGGAGTCTGTTCACGCACTGATTACGCGGTACCATTCATGCAGTATATGGTGGCTTAAGTTAAATCGAGTTGGATCGTTCCATTTTCAGGCAGGTGAAAGAGCCAGAAAGTGACTTTAGTCGGGGTCAGTGACTACTGAGCAGTGAGCACTACAACATTACATAACCAAACTGTCTTCAGGTATTGTGTCTACATAACCAAACTGTCTCCAATACCACACATCGCCTCACTTATGCTCTCCCGGGTTTTGTTGGTGCAGCCTTTACACAGTTGAATGCCAAACTGAACGTGAGAAAGACGACGTGTTGTTGTATTCGTTCATATCAAATAGATACAGATCAATATGTCAATAGTTGGGATTGATAGAATTAGAATAGGACGATATAGGTTTGCATAAACATAACTTGTATATTGATCCAGCACTATATCACCATACAAGCCAAGGTTCATACGGTGAATTTACGACTATATGATGCGACGTGGGGAGGGGTGGGGGGGTATTTCTTTTATACAGAAGCTCCCCCTCCGGAGTAATGAGCTGTGCGATAATGATCCAGGAATGAGGTCGACACGCTGTGGCACTTCATGCTTCGGTGACCTATGTTATGGGAGGCAATCCGTTTTATGTGCAGTTTGTATGAGCAACCCTGCAGACGATGTAATATAATTATGTAGGTCAGTTGCGAAACCTGATGAACTGGTCTAGTTGTGGAACTCTTCTGTCGTGGTGTGGTTTTGTAACTGACACCTCGTCCTCGTGCCATATGCTAGACCTATACCTTGCATCGGGTGCTCGGCGACGCGTCAATTTCCATAATGCTCTACCCTATTTATAACACAATAGTATAGTTACAGAGTTCACACATTACGCTGTACCATTCATGCAGTATATGGTGGCTTAAGTTAAATCAAGTTGGATCGTTCCTTTTTCAGGCGGGCAAATTTTAGAGCAAGAAAGTGACTCAAGTCGGGGTCAATGACTACTGAGCAGTGAGCACTACAACAATACATAACCAAACTGTCTTCAGGTATCGAGTCTATATTACCATACGTTTATACTCCATAATACCACACATCGCCTCTCTTATGCCCTTCCGGGTTTTGTTTGTGCGGCCTTTACACACTTGAATGCAAAACTTAACGTGATAAAGACGCCGTGTTGTTGTATTCGTTCATATCGAATAGATACAGATCAATCCGTCAATAGTTGGGATTGATAGAACAGGACGATATAGGTTTGCATAAACATGAGTTTCCTTCCTACTCCCCATACAGTCTTGGGTAATCAGCACACAGAAATGTATGTCAGTATGCCAATCATCTTCTAATCTGACCCATAGATGTATATCCGAACCACCGTCTCGACAAACCAGGAACTAGGCGAGGCTAGATGTGAATATGGAATGGGATTATCTGCCGATACTCTGGTTATATTGTCATGATTGTTAAACGAAGAATGGACTAGGTATTAGCTTGCATGGAGATACTTATGGACCTACGTATTATGCAAGCTGCCGAGCCGATATTAAGCTCGATCGACCTATCCACACCCTCAACAGCATTAGAATGTCGGCTCACAGACTTACATACCAAATTAGAACCACCATGTTAATTTATTCTTCCATTGTCCAATAATGCTTATAGATAAATGTTCCTTTTCTGTCTACTCGCGTTACTGAACTGGCGAACCAGGACTGGAGGAATGCAGTTTGGGGGAAAACGCAACAACAGCTGAACAAACACTTCTATTGTTGAGTTACTGTTAGTCTATTCAATACATCGGCCTAATTATGTTGGTCACACATTCATGAGTTAGGCTGTAACAGTTAGATGAACCTATGCATTTCTTGAGTATGTCTTATATTCTCCAATATATACGTAGATAACATGGTAAGTTACCAGCCATAGAACATTAGCCAACGCAAAATGACTATTGGGTTCATTGGACGAATGACATGAGTAGCACAATAAATTCGTTGTGTCAATCCCAACGCCTCCTCCTTTCTAGGCCTCGGGTCGCCATGAATATTTTACCTGAAACCCGACCACGCGTCAATTTACAGATCAGGACGATCCAGAAAAACGTATACGAGTTGAGCTATGAGGATCGACTCATACGAATTTTGCCCAAACCTCCAGCGATTCTGTAAGGTATTATTTCACACGGAAGGAGTGTCATGTTAGTGTGTATTTGAAAACTCTGACAGAACAGGATAGGATGACAGTTTCGCTCCGTTTCTTCCTCCGTCGCACTTGCAGCGAAGTCATTCACTCGATGACACTGCGTCGTAACTGAATAGTTGGCAAAGCATATGGCCGCTCTGTTCGTGACCATCAGACCATTAACCCAAATCCTGATTACAAGGTTTGTGTATGACTCAAGGCTGTTCCTAATGGTCATCCAGCTTCAGGCATTGTAATTTCTTACAATTGTTTCTACCTAATCCGTACTCACTACTATCACTGTTATCGATTTGAACAACCTCAACCAGTTGTGATCCACTATCTGACCTTGGAATAGGTCAGTCCCTTCAACAAAGTGCTTCATACAACTCTGGGCATCGATGTACCCTATGTCCGGAATATGTCTTGCAGCTGTAGGGAAATAACGAACACAATTTTTTGTTTCGGACCCGTCCATACCATACGAGCTGTGAGTGTCAGGAACTGAGCCGGTTTCAATTTTGTGGGAAATTTGGCAGTTCTGTCTAGGTACTTGACCTGTAACTGAGTGCCCTGAGCAAATGGCAAATAGTTCATTAGATGACATGCAGGCCTCATTACACGAAACTAGCGGCGCGCCCCTTGAGAGGCATCGAATCTCGCGTCACGTAGCCAGTTGGTCGTTAAACCGTAATAGCTCTTATTAATCTCGAGAAGTGCAGTAGATAGGGCACTAAAACTATAGTTGCTCATTTTTGGCGGAGAGAGTTCATGGGAAGAGGGAAAACTGGGGAAGTATGACTGATTTCCCGTGCGGTTTGAGGCTTGTGATTGCGTGACACGCTTCCATTTTTTGAGTGATCCCCAGTGTAGAACCAGACGCAAAACCTTCCAGACTGACCCGAGGAGCACACAACCATATGATAACTTGCACGACTTAATTCTAGAACATCTAAAGACCATGGACCTAAGGGTTGTCTAGCTACCAATTCAAGACCGTTCCTCTCGTCGAAACTTCCAGATTATACGCCCACGAGGTGTTCCTCGAAACATGGTAGGGGCATTATCGCATTCTCTCTTGAAATTTTCTGAAATCATAGTGTGAGTGCATCCAGGTTTGCATGGTGTGGATAGTTCCTATACTAACTGTCGTTATTCATATAGGTCCGCATCACGTAAGATGCTTTTCGGAGGCACCATGATCGTACATGTATAATTCCCACAGTGTTATTCCCGGGAACTGTTTGACATGAGATGATTTCAGCAGCCGGATCCCCAAACCGTTTGAGAGAGATGGCTTTGACGACATGCTTTCTAACTATTCGACAGACATGGATTTCTCAGCAGATTTTCTATAACTGTTCAGGGGAGATGGTGGGGACAGCATACCTAATAACAATTTAACAGTTTGGTAGAGATGATTCGGGCAGCATACTTCCTTACCGTTGAACAAATGTGATTTTAGCAGCATACTTTTTACCCGTTTGACAGAGATGGGTTCAGTTGCAGGCTTTCTGACCGTTTAACTGAGGTGTTTCGACAGCGCTCTTCATGATCGGTTGACCGTGATGTATCGGACAGTTAGAGTAACATAATAGTTGAATTATATATTGATCCCACAATCATCCCGCTGAGACCAGACCGATCCGAGATCCCCTCACACGATATCGCTTGCCAAACAGGATCAATACGGAAGCGCGTCAGCGTCCTCAAGGGGAGGGAATTTCTAAGCCACACGTATGCACTCATACCCCTAAGAATCTTCATGGAATGCGGCGAAACGAACAAAAACACATCAGTTGTCATCCGAATTTTATTTTCGCGTGTAGCATAAATCGAGAGACCAAATTAGACTGATTTCCCTTGGGGGCTAGCAATCTGACCGATGCCTAACAACTCGGTCACACGTGTATCACTTGATGATAATCTGACAATGGCGGGATAAGGCCGAAAATATATATTTTGGGGGTCGATTAGTTCTAAGATTTCGAAGTCAGCCATCAGCAACTCCAATGGATGACACGAACTATTATAAGGCCACGATGTCATGAAACCCCTAGTTGTTATGTCATAATTCATAAAGACAGATAGCAAATTGTACTGATCATCTTCCTTAGATGAGTCAGATAGGTCTTCCAGAGTACATGGAAAGATTATCAGCTTTATATTATAACGTCCATTCAGCTCTGCAGTAATCTGATAATAGACGAGTGGATTAAGATGGTTAACAGGCCCTAGTCCAGTATTCGCTTTATATGGATGTTCTGTCTGATATCTCATGCATCATATCAACTCGGGCACGATTTGTCGCTTGTGTTATTCTGTCATGCTTGCTAGATGTGAACCATTGGATGATCGCTCGCTCCATCAGTAGCGATATGACGGGATTTGACTTTTTGTTACGGTAGATGGATGCCCCAGTTCAAACAACGGTACACTATCTGCATAGTAAACGGACGTTAGCTCGCCCTTCCACGTTCATGACAGTACGAGGGTATAGTATGTATCATTTCCACGTATTACTGCGGGTGCAGGTGTTCCTCTGTCCGGTGGAAGTGACAAGGCACATCAACTGAAAAACAACAACTTTCATTAGATGTACCCTGGTGAACCGAGCCTTATTGACCGGTTTCCACTGGCAGACTGGAACCACTTGGCCTGATCAGGAAAACCACACCACCGGTCATAATAAGGTGATATCCGAATTTGGTAACAAGATCGAGAATGTTGGAAATGATTCAACTCATGTAGCACCGCTAAATACTCGGGTGCCAAAGGGTGTTCGACCTATACGTGATCACGTGGGTGAGAGTGCTGCATGGAGCTCGTTGTTGTACTGCGGAAATAGACCATCAAATAAAAAGCCTCATTATATAAACCCAAGCCGCGGACCTCTCGGGAGATATAAAATATGGGTGCGTCACGTAGACACTTGGTCGTTAGAACTTAAGATGGCTTAGCGAAGTGCAGCTGGGCACTGCAGGACAATTCATGTCAAGACGATACATAGAGGGACGTCGAAGGGGAAAAACCGTGAAACCGCGACACCTGATCGTAAACTAGTCGTGTGGATCATGCACTCAAAGACAAACTGAACGGCTTTGAACTGGTTACACCACAGAACTTGTTACACACAACAGATCGTGCCGTCAAACTCTGATGTTGACCAGCTTCATACTGCGCATGATGGAATTTCATAGCAGAGAAGTCGATTCAGAATCGAAACGTAGAGTATATATTATACCTGACAGCTTATTTCTGTATCGAATCTTCGTAGTACAGCACAGGCGCGCGCGTGGGCGCAATGAGGGTAAAGCGTTCCAGGTGGTGTTACTACAAGACCACGCATGACCCAACTAATAAGTAAATGTTTAACACATGAACTGTCTTCATATCTGTCCTGCTCATATGAGAGTGGGAAATCCGATGTTTTAGCAGAAATATGCCTATTGCACATGTCTACGAGGCCCACGAGTTGCATTTATTGTGATTATAAAGGGGGAGAGGTTATTCATTTACTCAGTTCAGTCCTGACTGCATGGGCCTTCGGAGGCACGCCTCTTGGATATGAAATCTGGGTCTTTTAGCCACGCACTTGGTTGTTGAAGGCTTAATTGCTTGGCGAAGTGCAGTTGGGCACCGCATGTCAATTGCCCAGCTTATTTATGCACACTCATGACAAAAATTCATAGCAGAGCAATAGAAGATGATTCAGAATCGAAGAAATATGCCACAGGCACATGTCTAGCATTTATCGTTGCATTTATCGTGATTAAAAAGAGGGGGAGGTTATTCATTTACTCAGTTCAGTCCTGTCTGCATGGACCTTCGGAGGTACATCTCTTGGATATAAAATAGAGTGTGTCACGTAGGCACTGAGGAATATCTCTTAGTAGGTTACATCACTGTTTGACCGTCATAGTTAGAAGGATTGATCATCAGAATAATCAGATAAATTAACCACCGTGACGAAGCTTTTGAGTCCGACCATCACCATCCTGTTTAGATGTAATGCGTTACATTGTAATTTGAAACACATCGCTATAGTGCAGATTTGGTGGATTTAGCCGGCACTTGGACAATAAAAATAGTTTATCTGATGGAGTTCTACAATACAATGAATTATCAGCATCCTCTAGAAGAACACAACTAGGAATTGTCGAAAGTGTTGTGTTTGAACTAGCAAGTCTGGTGAGTGCTCGATACTGTGACATGCTCCCCTGACTTAGTTGATGGGGGTTGTTGTCTTGGAAAATGCGCTATCGTCACCCAGACAAGCAACAAGAGTGGCGTTTCTCATTCAAAACAATCATGCAGGCTTGATGTGGCTGAATACTGAGCGCGTATGCCAAAATAATCAGCACATGATCAACCAGATCATTGTCGATGTTCTAAAGGTATACTGCAGGCTCGAGTAAACATGGGCTCATCTTTTAGCTTAGACACAATTAAATACATCAGTCAAAACCAGACGTTCCTACGACGTTCCATTACAGAGTTAGAGGACTTCAAAGTTTGAGCCATGTACATTGCGCGAGATGTACGCTATCCCATC
>JAUOBX010052097.1:0-13553 GCA_032360705.1 Eupentacta quinquesemita
TTATAATGTATTTCAATTACACTAATATCTTGTATCTTGAGGTTGGCGCATCTTTGCAGATATCTCATTCTATCGAGGCTTGTCGCCTCCCGAAGGATGTGGAGTTACTTACCGAGTTACGTGCCCCCATGCCTGTGTGAGCACACCCCATTCATAGTATATCCATACATTCTAATATTTACACATGGGTATGTATTCCGTAATTGTAGCTAGTTGGGACCACATTCATCTGCAGTTAAAACATATTTTTAGAAGTCGTCATGTCTGATATCACGTTGATAAATCACATTAAACATATGAGTTGGTTACGTTATAAACACGTTACAAATTGTTTCCCCCAGAAATAAGCGTTCATCGTTTCTTCATGAATACGTCACTTGCCACTGACCAAACAATTGTTTATCTTGTCCATGTTGAGCGTAACATAACAGCATACTCTACGCTTGCACGATTAATTTATCTTTGGAATACGCTCCGTTACCATAACAAACGATGGTATGGTGTTAACTGTTTGTATTATTCCTGGTTAAAGATAGGAAATATTACCGACTGATACGGCAGTATTTATATTCACATCAATTCGCAAAACCCGTGGAGGGGCCTGGTTAGTGTCTGACAAACCATACAAGTCTACCTATCCGCTGATTAAAGTGGAATGTTTACTAAGGCTCCAGGCATTGACTTCAGAATGGAATGCGATCATAAAGTTCGGAATGGATTACTAATATCACGCTTGAGCAGTAAAAATAATACCGGTATATAATAAATCCTTAAAATCAATAATCGGACTTCATATGCCAACATAGCGGCTTTTTATGTAGGTTATTTTTGTTGGTCTATCAGAAAATTCCGGTCCTATTAGTCAACTCTTCCTGATAAATTGTCAATAGGAAAATTATTGTCTCTATGTATCCTATCGTGTGAAACCAAAGATGGCGGCCTAATGAATAATAACTTTTTCCTGGTCTCCAGGACTGGGGGAACGCGGGCTAAACAAGCCACCTTATTGAAACAATATTCAGGCGATTATTTATATGGTGTTTGAGGAAAAATGCGAATATCTTGAATTCTAAGTACTCTGCACATTTAGGCTAAAGGAAGTCCGTTTCACGAGATTCGGTTATTCCATACATAGCAATGTTTCTCTTAGTAGGGCAAGTCATTAAAATAGAAGCCCTAGGAGTACTACATAACCAAGCCATCCCTCGTGAATAATGTTTGAATAGGATAACATATCTCAATAACTTCATAGTTATGTGAAATCCTGCTGTCGAGAAGTAAGTGTCGAACGACTCGAACTACTATAAACTAGTTTGAAACATGATGGCGCGACGGCTGTTCCCTGCTTACATCCACTCACTGGTATAAATATACCATCTTTGTTAGAACTCATGTTCACCCGACAGATCTTGTCAGTCTCCTTTGTCAGTCGGCAATGTAATCACAACTTATTTCCACTGCCAAAGTATTTGTAATTTCTCTACTAAACTGTTGTGATTTTTTACTGTTTAGGTAAAATATAATTCCAGATTTGCTTGTAGCCCAGATGTTTCCCTAAATAAATCCCTCAAAGGAGCTGTCAAGCGGCGCCACAGGCTTGAGTGATTTACCGGTAGCCGGTGGTCTTTTCGACTCAATAATTCAATTTACTAATTGGCTTCGTGGTTTTTCTCGGGAAACGAAATATCCAATAAAACAGTACGGTTGCTAAAATTATTTTCAGTGAGTGGATATAGGCAGCAACACGTCATGTCATTTTGTTATGCATGTTATTAACCAACATGTTTTGCGAGCTATGCAGACACATGACTCAGGACAGTGTTTTTGAGTGGAGAGTCGATCAGAATATTTCGTTTCTGTTCGAATAGTGTTGACATAGCGTGATCCTACCTGGGGCCCTTCTTGTCTTAGATGCAAATTACAATACAGAATTAGGAAAAAAGTATGCGATCCGCCTGTTCGTTTTAGTAAATAGTTTAAGGTAATACTTGGCAGCACTCCAATTTGGAATCACATGCCAAGCTAAAAAGCTAGTTTCAACGCTAACAGACAACTTATTGAGTATTTTTTGGACATGAACGCACATCAAATGTTGATTCCTTTCTCTTCCATATAGGCATGTTCAAGCCAGTGGGGGTCATGCTTTCGAGATATTGGGAAAGAGTCGAACGAATACAAATGAAGTTTGACTCCAATTATCGGTACGTGCCACGGAATAAGATAGCGTACAATATATCGCTGTGCGTGGACAACTTCTCATGAGGGCATTTCGAAGCAGAGAGTGAGGCAGTCAGACGAATAAATATCATGATATCACTGGTATATACTCAATCAAACATCGAATCGAACATTATCACTGCCGATCATGCTGATATCATGCTGATTAATCGGTGTTTCTTCTCGTGTCAAGTAAATGTGTTGAGTAAATTACTTTCCGATTATACACTGCGCGATCAAAAGGAAAATATATGTATCGCATTCCATTTCCTATTATTGCCTTATCAATTTTGATAGGGCAATGATACAAACATTAAAATGATGGTAGATGCAATGATCATACAATTTGCTTTAGTCCCACATTCATAACAATGCTAAGTGTGTTAAAGTCGGTATTATCATGCTTATTCTGCGTCATTCAACCCAGCCGTCCAAACTTTCGGAGAGAAAACGCTCTCGACATTTGTCCAGTGTACCCTAATCAGATTGCATGTGTTACACCATGAAAACAATGTCAAGTAAATAAATAACTGATAACAAACCGACTATGCCTCGCTGTTTCTCACCTGCGTATACCTTTCATTGATTTTAGCTACAGAAATGATAGTCTTTTCCTATGTTTAATTGAAACACCTGTGTTTGTCGTCCCAGTTAGGTATGACGATGGATGTTCAAATCGCCAGTGTTCACCTGTTTTCTTATTTTCATTTAATCTAAGTGATGGGGTTCCAATGTTAAAATATACGACTATATGCATTCTTTATCAGTACATGGTGTGCCGTAAATGATATGCTGAGAGCAAACACGATCCAGGTGGATGATTAGAATTGAGTGTCATTAGTACCAATCCTCAGCATAATATAGTACAATGACCTACCCCGAAACGTGCGTTTGGCAACTTTAGTTTCGTCACTCATTCACCTCGTGACTACATATTATTCCACCCTTCTTATTCTGCTTGAAAAGCGCCCCTATAATTTTGAGGATCTGATGATTGTGCGCGCATGTCACATTTTCGAATTTGGATGGACCATAAACGCGACTCGCTCATGGGTAGTTTATTAACGAAAGCGATGCTCTACGTCAAATTGTGAATATTAGGATGATATATTTCATATTAGGTAACTATGGCACCTCATAACCCGAGTCTCAACAGGTACATATATAATTACCTAAAAAGGTATAATGTATTCCTAAATACGAGTGAAAGGAAACATGTAGACGAAGAAAATTGTTCTCACGCAAAAAAAAAAGGATAAGATTGTATTGACTGAAAGGTACCAAGGTTCCAATATCTCCTCATTTACGTAACATGATTCATGATGATTACAGTACCCGGGGAGTAATAATAGCTGTGTCATCAGGGAATTAAATTGATTTTCTTCGCATGCGTAGGTACCCGTCTCTGCATATAGCTGACTGCCACTCAGTGATGATCAGAAGTGATGACCAATATCATATCTTCATATATGAGATCAGTTTACCAATACAATTCGTTTTCTACATACCAATACCATGTTTAATTATTTCCCTTCATTTCCAGAGGCAAACTGAATAAGTTCAATTCCCCGGAGCAAAGTTTTCAATTAAACAGTTGATTGCAGATCCTCACGCCCGATTACCTAATCTGTGCCAGCGAAGTATCCCTCAGTTCTTCCATCGTGGTATCGCATTCACTGATTAACCAAACGAAGTAACTATCTGATTTCGATAACCGTGAATGCTTGATTACTTTTTCGATAGTCTCATTGTCACGAGGAGGTGCCGCACTACTATCTAACCCTGTGCATGGGACCATCAGGAAGGCGCGTGCTCAAATACAGGTCAATTATGAGACTGGAGCGATCGCCACGAGACTCACTCACGTGGAATCAGACGGCAGTGAGTCAACTTTGAGCGGCAGACTGTGAATATTATGATATCTGATCGAAATTGCTGCCATGCTAGAAGCATGTAGCGTTGTTAGTATACATTGAAAATAACCCAGGACCAAGAGAAATCATAGAGATGAGACTAATCAAATTCATCAGAATAACTGGTTCAGCTTAACAATGTTTCCCTGTAAACGGTCCTACAAAACAGACATGTCTCTTCATTATAGCGGTTCCTTGAACGTTGTGGTACTACACCTCAGTCTACAAATAGCTCACTAAAGAAATCCCGTGTTCAATACGATGTGTACATCAACCAAACTAACAGGTCATATACCAGAAGCAGGAGAGTGCCATCAACGTATACCTGTGATGTTAACATGTGCTAGTTGATATTGTTAACTCCTTAATATCCCAAATCATAACTTGACTAATGAGCAAATAGGTTGAGAAGATCACCTTTCATTGAGTATAGGTTTCCTAACAAGTTTCACTTCTCCAAAATGTTCTTCGTTTTTGTATATCGTGGCCCTGAAGGTTGAAGAATATGATACATCATTTCCAGGATTGATGCAAGCGTATGTCAGTGTGTTTGTCGAGTGTGCATATCAGGTACACTAGTATAATAGTATCTCCGGTATTAGAAGGTAGGTCCCATGCGATCGAGTCGCTTTGGGTGTGAAATGTTACAGAGGCCTCACGAACTAGGCCAACGGCATATGAGGTAGTGTGGCCGGCTATTTTCTTCGCCGCCTTCTATTTTTCCCCAGTGAAAGCACCAGGTTCCCATCAAAGCTGGGTTGACAGGAGAGGGGCCTCAGGCAAACGACCGAGCCGAGACTCAAACCGCCCACCTTCAGCTTGCGAGACGAGTGCTGAGTGCTGTAACCACTGCGCCACGACCGATTCCGGTATTAACTGTAAATAGTACAGCTAGTTCTGTTATCAAGGGAACGATCATCTCGATATGGGTCATCCAGAGATACAACATTCGCAGATGGCTGGGGTAGGCCATATAAGTCCAATGCTTCGGTCATTGCCAATTTCATTGATTCGATCCAATTATACGAGAGTAAATCTCTGGGTCAACGTAATAATAGAGCTGCCCCAATTGGCGGACACATTCAAACTACATCAGTTTATCGTAAATCAATGAGACTCAAGTATATGTATCGATGTAGTCTGTCTAAATGACAATTGCGAGCAGCAACCTAAAATTGCACCTCATACGACCTGTTACATTACCAAACAGGAATGCCGAAGGGGCTGATGCTGTGTCAGGGCGCAATCCGATTAGTAACCCTTGCTGCGCGGATCCAGTTCTGCTGAATGCGTTACTATTCAGATTAATCAGTGGATTTGGATAGAAATCCGTCTGGAAGCCGAGTTATTACACATTAACCGTCTTGATAAGAAAGTTGAATGGGGACCATCCCATCATATGTTTGCCTTTTGGCGCTTCCAAGGATAAGGATGTCTGCTTCTCCAAGTCGCGGGCAATATATTTTACTGATGAAACAGTTATTTATTTGTATTAGTCATATTGTCCATAAGTAGTTTTGTTGGTTTTGTTTTTATAACTTCTATATGAGACGGTAATGGAGCGAATTAAGATATGGGTATCAGCTATCCATAATTCCAATGCGATGACGAAACTCTTTTTAATCTCCACAAGTTACTACGGGTATCGTTCAGACTGAAGTATATCCAAATTCTGACCTCATTGTAGCCGGTATGGTTCATAACTTCACATGATATTTTTATTTCTTCCTCATATATATTCGTGCTTTCTCAATCCTTCATCAGCTGTGTTGAGTACAATATGGGGAATCATATCATAAATATTGGTATTTCACTAAAAAACATTTCCTTATGGGAATATAACAGAATCGGATAAATAACTGATCTGCTTATTATACTGACTTATTATACTCAGATACTAACCTTGAATAGATGATATCTCAAATTTAGGTAGAAAACTTGCCCGGGTGTTACGCGAGGCATGTGATTTGTCTGGAAGGTTAGTTCTTACATCATATAAGAACTCAATGACTTTGCTTGAAGGCTCGAATCAATTGTTATTTCACCGCATCTTTGTTGATCTTATCTGGTCACTACGGGGTGCATAACATCAACCATGTTCATCTGTCCCACCAACTCCCCTACAAAAATAATTAGATGACATTGCCTTTCTGTCACATCCATAATTGAACTGTGGCAAACGCAGATACAAGCACTTGAAGCGAGCAACAAGCGTCTGCCCATGTGATCAAAGGAAATTGAATTCGTTTCTATGTGCGCTCTCCGCAGTGTGTGGCGAAGGTGGCCTCCAATGAAACTGTCATCCTCAACTTCCTGTCCATGCGCGTCTGACGGAGATGAGGCGGGTCGATTTATTTGTATTCTGTCTGATAGTTACTGGTCCGAATGAAGTTACAGCAGAGTATGTAGCCCTATCCAGTGTGCCTCTTATTCTCACACTAATATATTGTACTTCAAGGTTGGCGAGATCTCGCAAGTATCTCATGCTAATAGGGCTTCCCGTGGGATGTGGAGTGACTGAAAGTGGCGAACAGATGGCTAAACGAGCCACGTGTCCGTATACATGTCCCTATGACCATGTGAGCGGAATTCTCTCCCTATTGATATGTACATCCATAATTTCTTATATTAAGATATGAGTGTGTATTCCGTGATCGTGGCTACTTGGAACCACATCCAGCTGCAGTAACAACACATTTTAGATGCCGTCATGCCTGATATCATGTGGATATATCACATTGAACATAACAAGACAACAACCATGTGGTGTGATTCCTTGCCTAATTTTCTACTGAGTTTGTTGTTTAGTCGTTGTTTAACGTGTGCTACGATGGTAGTTGACAGTTGACAGTGAGGTCATTTTCTGGATAGTTAATGCATGAAACCATTCCAGACTTGGGATACTGGCCATTCCCATAATGTTCATAATTTTCAACCTTCACACCATGCATGAAGTATCTTCACTCTTCCGTTCACTGGTTATCGTGTTTACAAGACGTTTAGACTTCGACCTCTGTTGACCCGACAATATCTTAGACCAAACCCCCAAACATTAGGGATCATGTACTCCATATGGCCAACCTACTTATCAAGTATGAAATTTCGGCACCTTTTTCCACTAGTTATCCCTCTGCTTGACACCAAATGACCTTGGACTTAAGTAGAACACTACAGAGATCATGTTCTCCATATGGCCAACCTATGTACCAAGTATGAAGCCTCTGCACCTTTTTGTTCACCAGTTATCGTATTTACAAGGTGTTTGAACTTTGACCTCTGTTGACTCCAGATGACCTCAGACCAAAGCCCCAAAAAATAGGGACCATGTACTCTATAGGTTCAGCCTTCATACCATATATGAAGTCTCTGCACCTTTTCGTTCACTAGTTATCGTGTTTACAAGGTTTCCCGATATTAACCTCTGTTGACCTCAAATGACCTTGGACCAATCCGCAAAACAATGGGGATCATATTCTCCATATGGCCAACCTACATACCAAGTATGAAATCTCGGCACCTTTTCGTTCACTAGTTATCGTATTTTCAAGGTTTTTAGACTTTGCCCTCTGTTGACCCCAGGTGACCTTGGACTGAACCCCCAAACAATAGGAACTATGTTCTCTACATGTCCAATCTACATACCAAGTATGGAGTCTCTGCACTTTTTTCGTTCACCAGCTATCGTGTTCACAAAGTTTTTGGACTTCGACCTCTGTTTACCCCAGATGACCGAATATGAACATGCGTGATGCTTTCGTTCTCCAGTTATCATGTTCACAACAAGGTGTCATACACATACACACACACGCATACACATACACATACGCACATGCGTGATTGCATAGATTCCTTTTGCCTTCGGCAAGGAATAAAAATGATATTTACGTAAGAGCACGTTACACATTGCTACCCAGAAATAAGTGTTAACTGTTGCTTCACGAATACGTCACTTGCAACTCACAAACAGTCGATTATTTTGTCCATGTTGAACGTATCATGACAACATATTCGATTCCATATGTCGTTTGCTCGATTAATCAGTCTTTGAAACAAGTTCCCCTGTCCGCTCCGTTACCATAACAGACGATGTTATGGTGTTAGCTGTATGTAATATTCCTGATTGAAGATCTGAATATCACCGACTGATACGACTATATTTACCATAACAATTTACTCAAACATGTGGAGGGGCCTGGTTAGTGTCTGGCAGAGCCGTAATATTCCACCTATCCGAAATTAAAGTAGAGTATATACATGCACATGCTCCAGGCATTAATAGGCTCAGAATGGGGACAATACTAACGATAGGCTAGGAATAGATAACTAATATCACGCGTGAGCAGTCTGAAGTTCATAGGCCCTCATGTTGCTATTTCATTCCTTTTGGTAAAAATTATGGTATTTCTATATCTCTCGTAACTTTCATAAAACTAATCTCTTAAATAACCTACCGTATTACATGCAGCCACAGGGACGCGTCAATGGTGATCATATTCTCAGAAATATCAATTGGCTGACTCGAAAATTTGAAATCAGACAGCACACAGTAACGTTGAACGATCCTATATATATTTTAATCATTTATTATTTACATTCACTTTTATCGATTCTCGATTTTGTTGTTGTTGTAATATCCAAACTACGGGTGAGTAGCTCAATGAGCCATCATGCCCCTTCGTCCGTTCTTACGTTTGTTCGTTCGTCTGTGGCGGCGTGGCTTTGACATATTATTGTTGTTCAATTTGTTCTTGCCTTATCTTGACTCTGAATATTGTCATATATCTTATATCATCAAGACAGTCCTGACAATTAAAATTATTGTGTTTACCATCGTGTTGTGAGAGAGGGCCATCGGGTCATTGTTCATTGTTTTGATTATCAAAAATCAAACTTCGAGGAATAATTTGACATCTGTTACTGAATCCGGTCCCACTTGCGCGCGGTAGAAACGGATAAAAACTGAGAATGAGGAACAGCGTTACAGCCATGTGGTTGAGAAATTGGCCGAGTCAAATGAACGACGATTGATTTCGTATGACATATCAAAATGTTAATGAACTATTAAAGATATAATATTGTTTATCGCAAGAATGTTTCATTCAGCCAGCGAGCAGAGATACAGTTTCAAATCGGCATGACTCACGTTAATTATATTGTTTTATGTCCCCATTGACCCCATACTGTCGTGACTCCATAACTTCATAATTCAAATTAGCACATCCAGGCACAAAGGTCCGTAAACCATGTTTTTGGCGAAGCCTCAACGCAGTGTATTCTAATTATCATTCCGCTAAGATTATTCTGAACGGCCACGAGACGAAAGAAAATAATGTGTCAATTGAAGCCCAGACAACCGTGTATAATGCATATTGACTGCCCAGATGTCAACCAGCAAGTGCATGGTGTTTGGAGACAAATGCGAATGGATGGGCTTTCAGTATTCTGCTCATTTGAACACAATGTCATATTGTATACGCTGCGCGATGCGTATTCGATACGCACGTAACATTTATAATGTATTTCAATTACACTAATATCTTGTATCTTGAGGTTGGCGCATCTTTGCAGGTATTTCCTCCTATCAAGGCTTGTCGCCTCCCGAAGGATGTGGAGGTACTGAGTTACGTGCCCGCATGACTGTTTGAGCCGACCCCATCTGGTCATCTGGTCATCTGCAGTAACAACATATCTTTAGAAGTCGTCATGTTTGATATCACGTTGATCAATCACATGCATTAAACGTATTAGTTGGTTACGTCACAACACGTTAAAAAAGTGTTTCCCCACGAATAAGCGGTCACCGTATCTTCATGAATACGTCACTTGCCACTAACCAAGCAGTTGTTAATGTGGTCCATGTTGAACGTAACATAACAGCATACTCGAATCCATATTTCGCTTGCACGATTTGTTCATTTTTTAACACGCTCCCCCAGTCGCTCTGTTACCATAACAAACGATGGTATGGTGTTAGCTGTATATGTATCATCCCTAGGAATATTACCGACTGATACGTCAGTATCTATACTCACATCAATTCGCAAAACCAGTGGAGGGGCCTGGTTAGTGTCTGACAGAGCCATAGTAGTCTACCTATCCGTTGATTGAAGTGGAATGTTTACTGAGGCTCCAGGCATCAAAATCAGAACGGAATGAGATCATAAAGTTAGGATCGGAATGGATTACTAATATCACGCTTGAGCAGTATAAATAAAACCGGTATATAATGAATCATTTAAATACATAATCGGACTACATAGGCCAATATAGCGTGCTTGTTATGTAGATGATTTTTTTTTTCTGTCTATCAGAAAATTCCGGTCGTATCAGTGAACTCTTCCTAATAAAATATCTAGAGGAAAAATTGTTGCCTCTATGTATTCTATTGTGTAGAATCAAAGATGGCGGCCTCATGAATAATAAGTTTTTCTGGCCTCCAGGACTGTGGGAACACTGGCTAACCAAGCCACCTAGATTAGAACAATGTTCAGGCGATCATATGGTGTTTGAGGACAAATGCGAAATGCGAATTAGGCTATAGGAAAACGTGTTATCTCACATGAAGTCCGTTTTACGAGATTCGGTTATTCCATAACATAGCAATATTTCTATGAGAAAAGTCATTAGAATAAAATCCCTAGGAGTACTACATAACCAAGCCATCCCTTGTGAATAATGTTTGAATAGGATAACATATCTCAATTAACTTCATAGTTATGTGAAAACCTGCTGTCGTGAAGTATGTGTCGAACTACTCGAACTACTATAAACTAATTTAAACGTGATGGCTTATAGAGGGAATTCCCAAAAGACGCGACGACTGTTCCCTGCTTACATCCACTCACTGGTATAAATATAACATCCTCTTTAGAACTCTTGTTTGCCTGAAAGATCTTGCAACGTTTCCTCTTCTCCTTCGTCAGTCGGCAAGCAATGTAATTACAACTTATCTCACACTGCCAAAATATTTGTTATTTCTCTATAAACTGTCTCGGATTTTTACTGTTTAGGTAAAATATCATTTTTTGCCTGTAGCCCAGATTTTCCCCTAAAAGAATCCTTTAAGTTAAAGGAGCTGTCAAGCCGCGCCACATGCTTGAGTGATTCACCGGTTGCCGGTGGTCTTTTCGGCTCACTAATTCAATTTACTAATTAGCTTTGTTTTTTTCTCGTAAAACGAAATATCCAATGAAACAGGACGGTTGTTTGATTATTTTTAGTGAGTGGATATAGGCAGCAACAACCGTCATGTCGTTTATTTATGCATGTTATTAACCAACAGGTTTTTATGAGCTATACAGACACATGATTTGGGACAGTGTTTCTAATTGGAGAGTCTATCAGAATATTTCATTTCCGTTCGAATAGTGTTGACATATCGTGATCCTACCTGGGGCTCGTCTTGTCTTAGATGCAAATTACAATACAGAACTAGTAAAAAGTATGCGATCCGCCTGATCGCTTCAGTCAATAGTTTAGGTTAATACTTGGCAGCACTCCAATTTGGAATCACATGCCAAGCTAAAAAGTTAGTTTCAACGCTAACAGACAACCTAGTGAGTATTTTTTAACATGAATCCATATCAAATGTTGATTCCTTTCCCTTCCATATAAGCATGTTCAAGCCAATGGGGGTCATGCTTTTGAAATATTGGGAAAGAGTCGAACGAATACTAATGAAGTTTTCAGCCATGTTGACTCCAATTCTTGGTACTTGTCACGGAATAAGATAGCGTACAATATATCGCTGTGCGTGGACAACATCTCATGAGGGCAGTTCGAAGCAGAAAGTGAGGCAGTCAGACAGATAAATATCATAATATCACTGGTATATACTCAATCAAACATCGAATCGAACGTTATCACTGCCGATCATGCTGATATCATGCAGCCCAATTGTTGTTTCTTCTCGTGTCAAGTAAATGTGTTAAATAAATCATTTAACAATCATCAAGGAAAATATATGTATCACATTCCTTTCCCATTGATTGTGTTTCAAAATCGGTATTATCATGCTTATTCTGCGTCATTCAACCGTGCCGTCCAAGACTTTCGAAGAGGAAGCGCTCTCGACATTTGTCCAGTGTACCCTGATCAGATTACATGTGTTACACCATGGAAACAAAGTTTAAGTAAATAAATATCTGATAACAAACTGATTATGCTTCGTTGTTTCTCACCTGCGTATACCTTTCATTGAATTTAGCTCCAAAAATGATAGTGTTTTCCTATGTTTAATTAGAACACCTGTGTTTGTCGTCCCAGTTAGGTATGACGATGGATGTTCAAGTCGCTAGTGTTAACCCGTTTTTCTCTTTTCATTTAATCTGAGTGATGGGGTTCCAATGTTAGAAGATACGACTATATGCATTCCTTATTAGTACATGGTGTGCCGTAAATGATATGCTGGAAGCAAACACGATCCAGGTAGATGATTTGATTCGAGTGTCATTAGTACCAGTCCTCAGCCAAATATAGTACAATGACCTACCCCGAAACGTGAGTTCGGCAATTTCAGTTTCGTCACTCATTCACCTCGTAAATACATATTATTCCGCCCATCTTATTCTGCTTGAAAAGCGCCCCAGCATTTTAAGGATCTGATCTATTTGAATTTGGATGACCATAGAAGCGACTCGCCCATGGGTAGTTTATTAACGAAAGCGATGCTCGACGTCAAATTGCGAATATTAGGATAATCTATTTCACATGAGGTAACTATGGCTGTTCATTACCCGTGTCTCAACAGGTTAATATATAATTACCTAAAAAGGTTATAAAGTATTCCTAAAAACGAGTGAGAGGAAGCTGAACAAGCAGTTACATGTAGACAAAGGAAATTGTTCCCACGCAAAAAATACGAGGATAAAATTGAATCGACTGAAAGGTACCAATGTTCCAAGATCTCCTCATTCACGTCACTAACACATGATTAATGAATGACTCGTGATGAATACAGTACCCGGTGAGTATTAATAGCTGTGTCATCAGCCTGTGTCTATTTATAGGGATGAAAACGTTGTTTTCTACTCTGTACAGTTTACGTGATCAGGTGTATAACATCAGTACTTATTAACCAATTATTCGACTTGTAAGGGTAAAAGTAATAAACAAAACAATTGAAAAAAAGAAATATCGTGATACCATGCCTCGCAGAGGCTAACATCTCTATTCTGGTTGTGCGTCCTGATCCCTTCCAACGTCAATCATACATCTAAGGTTGACAACCTTGGTTTGTTTCGTCAGCAGTACTTATGACGTAGTCGGCTACATTGCAGTTAAAATATATGTTCTGTCGTTTTCTCTTTGGGAAGTAACCGTCATCAACTGATAATTCACTCCAGTGAACCCATTTGTCGCAGTGTGAGTGATCGTTGTGGGTTTCTACAGGAAAGAGACAACAATTTGTGACTATCAGATGCC
>JAUOBX010052208.1:0-19829 GCA_032360705.1 Eupentacta quinquesemita
CGGATGGGGGTCATTTTTGGTCAAAAATTGGGAAATTGTCAAATTTTGATAAAATCCTTGTAATCAAGCAAAGTCCAGGATTCTCCCAATCCACAATGAATCTCTATAAGCATCTATTGGCTTTCTGGTTTATAGTTATATCCATCTATCGTATTGTTTCTGTAAACTTATTGGTCGATGTGCACCTCTGAACAATAATTTTCGTAATTGGGTAACCCTGATTCTCATCCCTAATTTAATCCCTCGCTCTAACAATGAACACAATCGAGTATATACCATACAAGTATATAGCTAATCAGAAACACCTTGTTCAGCTGTTCAGAGGTGCGCATTAACTGTAAACTGATAGTGTTCAGGTTGATTCCTGATCATCATGTGGCTTATGTTTTGAAGATGATATCCCCAATATCCCACAGTCTAAATCAAGCATTTCAGTTTATTTTGTAAAGGGTCAGGAAGGACGTAATCTTCATAGATGACCTCGGAGCCACAACTACCCGAAAGAGAAAATATAATTTGCTGCCCTTCAATTTAATTTAGCCACTGTTCACACTACTTGTTTCCAATTTGGTTATCTCCTTATATAACTCATTCAGTGTAATTCCTTTTGTGCGTGTAATATATAGACGTACTTCTCTGGGTAAATGCCTCCCGAGATCATCAAGTGGGATTTGGTACTTCCTATAACCGAAGATCCGCATACTCTAGCCCACATATTTGATGCATTGCACCCAACTAATGATACTATCTCAACTATATATAAAATAGACAATACAAATTAACTGACATGAATAATAGAAGTGAAACGACATAATCATGCCTCAAATTTGCATTTATTCCTCCAGCGGAATAACACCGATTCTTCTTATTGTAAAATAAAGTAATTAGAATAGACAGATAGATGCCTATATACATTCTTCCCGACAAAACGAACAATCGCTCCGGTGTCAGGAGGGAGAACGTTATCATTGAACGTACCATAACATCTACAAATATCGTCATGCAATTCGTGTGTTTGGGGGATGGTATGTAGAACCAACAGACCAAAATGTAATATATATATATTTTATGTAGATACGCCATTTACCCAGGATCATGTATCTGATCACTGCTGACAGCTCAAACATGGTTCTGCGTCCAACTGGAGAAGCGTGTAAATATACCTGTCAATATTTATCCGTATATGGCACGACTTGCCCTTCTGGTAGATATAATTATATACTCCGGTAAACAGCCACAGCTTCAGCAACAGTTCGTTTGTGATCACACTGTATGGATAGGGCGTGAAGGATTAGGCATTTTTCGAGTTTCATAATATGATCGCCACACAAGAAGAGAAACATATACGTTATAGAAAATGTTCAGAGGAGACGCGATCAACACGGCTGATTTCATCATCAGCTACTACCTACCCTCCAGCCCTCAACTTCACCGATTGAAATTACCGACTTCATCTCACCGGAGAGCCAGGGGCGATATGATTGAGGATTTCAAAATGAGTACGAATGTCTACGACAGGAATGTGTCCAAATCATTCACTTCACGCCAAGACATGTCAACGCGAACAATAAGACTTCCAAACCTTTCTGTCGTACTGCATTTAAACATAATTTTTTTCAATATGTAAAATGTGGATCTCTTTGCCGGAGACTATTATATATGAACTCCAATAGTGTGGATATTTTCAAGTCAAGTCTTGACAGATTATGGTGCAAGCAAGCAATCCGTTATCACAACGAAGCAGAAACGGAGGAGACAAAAGATGTTACGTAAGCCGGATCTGGACCTATTGGCAATACGAATTTTATCCAATACGGTATTCATAATGGGTATCATTAGGCAGGTATCTTTCAAATCAAAATATGATGTCACCCATTGATCATAAAAATATATCTACCGTAGACTCATCTGGTATGATGCGAATCAAAACATAATGGCTCATTGAAAAGGTAACACCTCTATATTCCGACCTCTCTATGTCCCGACCTCTCCGAACCAATCCAAGATACTCCTCGGGCAAGTTTCAAATGAAACCAACGAAGCGATATAGAGTTATTGCGGTAACGGCTTGAATATCAGGCGGAGACGGCGGCGGCCACACCCTCAGAATCCTAAAATCTCCAGAAGCTTGAACGAATCACGGAGATTCAATTACCTCACTGTTTCAAATATAGACTCGGATTATGCACTGTGACTGAAGACGTGTATTTCATTTTCGAACTGAAGACGTGTCTTTCATTATCGGACTGAAGACGTGTATTTCATTTTCGGACTGAAGACGTGTCGGACTGAAAACCTGTCGGACTGAAGAAGTGTCGGACTGAAGACGTGTCGGACTGAAAACTCGTCGGACTGAAGACGTGTATTCCATTTTAGGACTGAAGACGTGTCGGACTGAAGACGTGTCGGACTGGAAACATGTAGGACTGAAGACGTGTATTTTAGTTCGGACTGGAGACTCGTCAGACTGAAGACTCGTCGGACTGAAATCGTGTCGGACTGAAGACATGTCAGACTGAAGACGAGTCGGACTGAAGACGGCACCCTACGTCAAGTACGGTCTCACTAGTTGCCTAAACAACATGACCATGACGCTTGAGGATTGTCCCTAATATTAGAAGCAATCTGTCTCTCGAAATCCAGCTTAGCTCCAACAAAACTAAGCGCTGGACTAGCTTTTGCTTAGCTTTGAATTGGTCCAAATCGAACCTGAAGGTACCAGAGGAACTATAGAGACGCCATAGATGTCGCTTACGTTCAACGGCCTAGAAAAACTTCCCTTGTCATCCAAATACACCTATTGTCCTTAAACTACGTTTTTCGCCACGGAAGGCAACCTTTCATCAGCTGATCAATTATATCCAGGTAACCTTCCCAAGAGTCAACAGCATTCAGACCGTCTAACATCTCTAGCCAATTCATCTCGTTACAAGACTCTGAAATGCCATCCAAATCAGCCTTCGAGAAACTGAGACGAGCTCGGCGCTGTGTGGAATATTAACAGATTACCAGAACAGGATACCTCAAACCCTGAAATATCGTGATCACTTGCACCAAGCTTACATATACTCTCAACATTATCCACAGCTTTTGGATCACTACTCAAAACTGAATCCAGGATATTATGTTTTCTTGTGAGAGAATAAACATGCTGAGAGAGGGAACAAACATGCCAAACATTGAACAAAATCAGAACCATGGCTACCACTACTACCATCAGACCAAGAAATATCTGGATAGTTGAAATCACTCATAATAATTGTATTCTTACCAGAAACTTTGAATGACATATCGAAAATAAGCGCATTGTTGCTCTCAGAGCTGTTGAGAGATCGATAGACAACACCAACCTTCAGAGATCTGGGAATACCTGATGAGTTTGACGGAATTTCACACCAATCCGAGTTGACAAAACTGACAACAATATCTCCATTCTCAATACTATTCTGTTCCTAACTTGTTCCTAATACTTTGCACATTAGCACAGATTGAAGATAGCTTAGGCCTACTAACCTGTTCATTGCCAATAACAACCCTGCCATTCCTACCACAACTCCAGCCACCTGTCAAGGCCCGCTATAGTCCTATCAGGAACGCGACTGTTTAACCTAGGAAGGACACCGCAAATCGCAATTCTGGCCCTAGAGGACGGGGTAATTATATACTATCATATTTTATACTATATATTTCATTACATTAAATCATATTGTATTCTACATGCAAACATAATGATTGGAATGCCATATAGTGCATATAAATCCCAAGTCGACCTATGTTGTTATTGAATGATCACTGCTTCACGATGCAGTGTCCTAGAACTCAATATTGTGTGTTTTCCCAACATGGTTTCAGCCAGACATTCAGTGTCAACAAACCTCACGAGATACACCCCGGCGTGATGTGAACACATAACCTCCTGATCTAGTCAGAAGCACTACCATTGCGCCACGGAGTTTGCGACTCATCATCCTGGAAACTCGCCCACAGGGAGCTGGACTGAAAAGTTATTCCTTCGGGCGCGGCTGATGACCCCATGGGCCCTCCTAACTGGAGTTATTCCTCTTGAGAGGGGGTCACCCTCTTGATCAGTTGAGTTTCAGTTCTGTCTAATGATCCATCGTGATGTCCGAACAAGGAATTGTCGTCTTGCCAAAATCAGTTCTGCTAGGAATGTATTCACCTCGCATTCACTGCTGGCCCGATACGGTCCTAAATCTGGTCCGATAAAGGCAGATCGTGCGGCTGTTGCACAGGTCAACAGATCTCCGGCAAGAGGCTGCTTGGTCATGACCTACATGCAGTGCATGTATGTATTAGGCCATTCTCGCTCAAATATCATTCCAGCTTATTTGAGCTCGGCCTAAATTCAGTTCAAAAGTTCAAACAGACGAGTTTATTCAAAATAGCTATAACAATGACAATTTGTCTGGATTTGCTGTGTTCGATTTCACTAGACTAGACCACAGTTGCCTGTAACGTTAGCCTTTGTAGAAAGGGAAAGGTATATGTATGAAGGCTCCGGCCAGCTGTGAGACTGCTTCCTGCTGTAAGAGGCCCTTACCGCTGATGAATCAGTAGAACATGGAGCTAATCAGTAATTTGGCCAACACATTTATCATTTCCCACATTCAAGCGAACATAATAAAAAATCACTTCATTGTCTTAGTACAGCAGGACACGATCTCACTCCTCAAAGCTCCACATCTTCTACACACATTGCCTATAGGCCCGAGGCTAGGCTAACGTTACGCGCGCGTGTAGCACAACCTAGGCTAATCATAGCCTAACGTTGGAGCAAGGTCTCCCCTAACTCAGGATACGTCCAGCATTCCCCCAACTAATTTTTTTCTCCAGTCAACCCAATTGCAAATGTCAGGGAAGTGTCACCAAGGAGCCTCGAAAGCAAATAGGCTACGATGAACCACAATTCCACTCGAACTGTTCCAGTTCTCAGCTCTGTAAAGTCTGTTACTAACGTTTCTTACTGGATCAATATTTATAGCTCCATAATTGAGAGTGAAAGTAGGCATAAACTATTTATTTCTAGGCCGGAAGAGTCAAATATTGTCAAAAGTTTACCCTTTCTCTCTCAAATTGGAGGTAGAAATGATTTGAGGGAATATTGCGAGTCTGGATCCTCTGGAACGAATGGGGCAGGTGGGTATCCCAAGATTCAGAGTAAAAATTAGTTTCTGAGAGTGCGACATATATTGAACTGGTACAATTCGATTAGTCAGTGCTCATATGTTATACCTACAAACAGTTGACCTGTTGACCATGTGCCCGGTGTGAATCACAGCAAGCACATAATTCGTACTGTAGCCTTTTCACTCCCCCAGCAGCCTGATCATCCTCCGCGAAAATAACCCGCAGTCATCATGCATTATCACTTCAGTATTTGTTTTGTCCGGGGGGAATCGACAAAACTACCAGCAAATTGTCGAGGCAATGAGGGCTAATTTCGCAAGGACAGCACTTTTTAACAGAACAGCGAATGGACCCAAATGATTGCCTAGGGACTATTATTTGAGAGGTTGCAAGAATGGTGGAATAGTTTCTCCTCAACACCGGTACAGTTTTTATCACTCAGAAGTGTACCCAGCCAGCACATCTCTCCGACGGTCCCTGCTTGGCCACATAAACGTACTGGAAGTGGCAAATCGCCACGGACCATCGAATTAACGTCTGATGGCTCGATGAAGGCCCGTCGGCTGCCGTGATCGGCCAAACGTGGAATACTCATGGGGGATTGGATACCATGCCCATGACCACCCTATAGGACCGGTAGCGATCCTCCGGTAAATGACCGCCCCACCTATTTCCACCGACGGCCCGCCGGATTATGATGGCAGGGGATATACAAACTTTCCCGGACCACAGAGTCATTCCTTGGATAATCAACAACAACAGACTTTCATCCGAGCAAAAAGCTTCATTACCCAGGAACAGTCAACATGAACATGTATTCTGTTTAAAGACCTCAATCACTGACTTTAGTCACCAATCAGGAAAATTATATGCCATCTTTGGTGATCCAGCAGATGCATTTGGTAGTATAAGTCATTTTCTCATGATTGATGCACTAAAAGCATATGTCTACCCGGAACGACAGTGACATTAGCAGAGAATATATGTGTAATAATAGTCGTCTTCGAAGTTGAGTCCAGCACGGGTTATACCGATTACATTGATAGGCAGAGGGGAATAATCAAATAGTGCACATTTTCTATATTTGACTGCGGTGGTTGATGGCTGTGGCGAGCAACATGATCTGTACAAAATTAGGTCGATCATATTGTGATCTGTGCTACTCAAGAGCACATTCTTGTAGAAATGCGTGACAAAACAGAAGCATTCGTTTTAGCCACTGGCATGAATATCAAGCATCGTAAACGCGCGCTTCCTCGTGGCCAAGGGTCTGGGATTGATTGGACCGCAGCAGACGGTAGAGTTCATTGGGTGTGACAGTCGCAATTCGAGAGTCTGAAAGTCTTGTTAACAGCATAGGCCTAGGTGCAGAATACTTGGTCTGATCTTACTGGAGCTTGGTATGTGGCTCTGGTGGTATTTTGGTCAATTTTGCGTGGATAACACGATTGACTTGACCACACCTGAATGAATCGAGATCATACTTGGTATGAGTGTGCCTCATAATTATTCCATAAGGGTTAGGGGCCAGGTCAGAGGCCACTAGAGGTCGACGTTTGAAATCTTTGTGACCATGATAAGTTCAGAATGATTGGCCTGATCAAGTTCGAAATTGGTGTGTAGCTTTAGTATGGGTCTTACAAGAGGCCTCTTGTTTCTGGTGTAGACCGGGGTCATTCTGGTCACATTCGGCAGGTGTATCATTGAACTGTTATCAATGTTGATTCGATGCTATTTAGGCAATTTGTTAAATTATGATCTCAGATAGCGGCGGTTCGAATTCTCGTTATTATCTACTGATTGAAATGTATCGGGAAATGCTATTCTCATTTCCACTCTCATGCTCAGCATGATCGACACACTGATCTTACTGTAGATATACCTATTTTTTAACAGATTGATGTCCCTCTAGACAATCTATTACCGATTTCCCCATTATTGCCCACATCATTTCGAACAACTTCTCCCCCTGCCCCCGCCTCTCATAATTATGATTTGAGACTGTTTGCAATAAAATATTATCTTCATCTCACGCACAATGTCTTACGCCAAAATCCTTGTGCACATACTACACGACTAACTTATATGGTTTCATTCCACGAAATGTCAATTTTATTGTCATCGGTTTACCCCAGTGTTTATTCAATTGCAAGGTCACACGGGGCGTGGTAAATATAGACCATGGAGCAACCGAATAACTCCTAATTTGTGGTTGGACAAAGGTTACCATCGCAGACGGTTTGGAGCCGCATAAATGCCTCGTTGCTTATAATCAGTCGCACGGAATTGGCGCCGAAGGGATAATGACAATATCATTCGGGATAAATGATATTGGCGGAACATAACGTGATTAGGAGTTCACATCTCATGTCGACTGGATAAGCCTTTTGAATAGGAGTGAATATTGTTGAAATGTTCTTCTCTTCACCCTTTCTTGTATGATTTTTCGCATAACTGTTATGATACTATTTGTGTTTACCCCTTGGCGCAATATTCCCTTGTTGATGTATATTCCTGTTCGTCTGTTTTTTGGCGAAATTCACATAATTATACCAAAATTAAACGTTCAAATTTGAATACGCCTGAAAGCAACGCGTGTCTATGATATCGTAGAAGCGATGTCACTATTAAAAGTACATCCATACGCGTCCGAGTTACTACAGGTCGATCGATCTGAAAAAGACTATTGATCGAACAAACTGACAGAGTAACTTCTTTTGAGTCTTTCAAACGACAACAAATGAATATATAGGACTAAACAATGTACCGTGAGCTCCAATTACTTCGTCTTTCAAAGTCCTGGTAAGTTTCCGTTTTGCTCTGCATGGTTGGTGCATATATAATTATATGAAATGACTGAACACTGTTGTTGTAAATCAGTTAGGATGTGACATTTGGGATACATCTAAAGAAAATTAGTTGTTGATCTTTTTTTTAGCATGTTCAAACCACGTGTTTCGGGTTCTCTTAAGGAGCATGTTTTTGCTCAACGTCACAAAAAACTGGTGTTGTCAGCATCCACCTAGTCACTGGCTTCACTCTTTACTTAGTAGGGGGCATTCACTTATGCCAATAGGGTCATCGCCAAAACGGACAGCGCCTGTTTTATGGTTAACATGCTGGTCATGGGTACCGAGTTCATACAAGCTGGCAAGGGTCAAACATGGATACAGCAATCTCGTCAGTTGCGGACCGTCGTCAGGTCACGGACCGAGATAATGCCTCTGAAGCGTAACCTCAATGTGGAGGTGGGAGTCATTACACGCATACGACAACAGACGGACTTGAACCGATAACCTCTGATTTTTTTTAGCTCGACGCTCTAGCCAGCCAACTACTAACTCCTATATTTATATAATTATATATATGTATGTATATCTATTTCTCAAGAACTGGCACCTTGCATTCCTCAACGAGGGAAGGGACTACCTTCATTAGATATCACAACAATGTAGAACTGATACTGATGATTCAATAGATACAGATCCGAGTGAAATGTTACAAGTCGCACGTAAAGCGGGTGGCCCGCGGGTCGAATCCCGGTGGAGCCATGTGCTTTTTCACAACCTCTTCATTGGGAATCGTTTTGCTCAAGGATACTGATCCGGCTCCTATTTTGGCTTCCTCCCTGCATACTTCACATGCATCACATGCATAATATCCGAGTATTTTGTATATTTCCCCATAACAGTTTTTAACCCATTGTTTTTATTTCAATTACCATTCACCATCAGGTTGAAATATGATCATTCCTTTATTATTTGTAACTTCACTGTGTGGAACCGTTAGAAATGGATCGTTACAAATGAGGAAACACTGGTATGCAATCGATTAATCGAACACACCAACCCTATACCTCCACGCCAGATTCGTCTGAAATATGAATATTCCATGGTAAAAGTTGTACTTCACCCAAATAGTGCATATGCCCTCAGGTGCAGTCGACACAAACAAATTTATTTTGGGAGGCCCATCTTCTACCAGACACTAATGTGCCCCACACGTATTCACCCACGATACCGACGGATGTACTTTGGGTGTGCTAAACCGACCGCTGAGCCCATCTACTGTGGATGAATGACGGTTCTACTCCACGTAACTTAATAACCGCCAGACGGATCGTATACGTAGATGTGGTATAGCAGTTCACGCGCACAGAATGAAGCAATCAGGAAGTTAACCGCGGTAGAAAAGCCCGCCATACTACAACGCGCGGGCACTCCCCTATTAGCGGTCAACCAATCAGCGAGCCCTCCTCTCTTCGCCTGCTGCTTTCTCTCTCGCCAAAAGGGATAAAGTCCGTCAGTTAGGGTTTATTGAAGGAAACTCTCAGCGGTTGGAAACTCTTCTTCGTCGACAAACTTCCTATTGCTCAATGGAACGGTTAACATATGAAATACAATCATGCGTTATGATAAACGTTCGTTAATCTGAGAAAGCATACTGTTAGCATCAACACATGGATTGTGGATTCAGATAACATATTTTTGTTTCCAAAGTTGATTTTTGCACGAGAGTTCCTCTGCTGCTCGCTCCTCTGTTTCTCAGAAGTCAATTACTGGGATGGTCACACAAACCTAGGCAATTTATGCCTGTGGATATATACATTTATATATATTGACATTTCAAGTGCTACCAAAGAGGCCTAATTTCTGACCCTAAGCGGTAAGTAAATTCTTGTTTATCAAAATAATTTATTTATCTTCACGTGCATGAGAAGAATGTCAATAACGGGAAAGAGAGGTGTTTTGTTAATGAGGTTTTTTTTATGGAGGTGACGCAAGGGTCAATAGCTGTGTGTATAATCATCTGGATGGTCATTTTAGTTTGCGATTACTCGTGTAATGGCAAACTTGAAATTTGCCGAATTGATAAAATAGTCTCTCCGGTAAATTACTAAATCAAGGCGTTATTTTATTCATTGTGAGATCGTTAGCTAGTTATATATGAGATTGGTTGGTTGGTTAAATGATTGGTAGTTAGTAGTAATGATTAACTTCAACCTGTATCATCGACCGTAGGAAAGGGATTATTGCAGGCGAATGCTGTCATAGATGTTTCGAACAAACAGTTACAAAGCGACGTGGCAATCTGCACCAAATCTATAGGTGATGAACTTCAGCAATGCAGCATATCTAACAAGACGACATTGGACTTTCCTCTGTAGTCCCTCTATTATATTACTGAGGACAGTCACATACGGACTGACTTAAGTATACTCCAAAACCATGCTTACTAATTAACAACTTTTCTAGACACTGTTCGCCCCACCAAATGCTTGGGACGTATTCCGTGTTTTTGAAGTGGGGGCAAACGAGTGTATAATCGTATAATGGAAAGTGTGTGTAAAGAGTGCTAAACGCTGTTTTCAGAATGTAATGACGAGTAAACAAATAGTTTTGTACAGCTACTATGGACCTAAACAACATATACATCGTAGATGTTATTCAAAAATGCATCATATGTCCACGGACGACTATGGAAATGTATACAACACCCCTGCTCGGTAGCGTGTACGTTAAGGGAAAAAATCTCTTCTCCTCAACTTAACAAAAGCATAATATACATATGCTAGCTGTACTGTTATAGTATATATTATATATTATACTGTACGCATTAAGTGATTACAAGTGGCTATTCACATTTGTGCACCGACTCACCACATAAACGCACGATTTGTCGATGGGTCTATCTATCTTTCAACCAATGACAGAGACCATATGTACACATTAACACTGTCGCTGTGGTCTAGGTACATTATTAGGTGTTTACGAGTTGATCCAGGATTGTTAGGCACCGACCATCACAGTACCGTAGCATCGGTGTACAAAAATTAATACATAAAGACGGAGTGCTCATTGGTCGCTGACGAAATGTTAAGTTCATCTCTCAACCGATGACAGAGGCCATTGATCCCGGTGTTGTGGTCGAAACAGGCCCCGACACCTGAGATGGCTAGTCTCAGTCCCAGTCTTGGCCTGGGACCTAATAATCGGTGAGAAAGCTGATTTCGGTCTCGGATCAACAGATTTCGACCCCAACACGGATTGATACACAATAACACTGATGATGTGTCCCGCGTATACTACCAGTAGCGAGACATCGATGCACGAACATATAACCACATGTGTCCATTGCTCCCTGAGATCTCCCTTCAACCATCTGACATTCTCTCCTACCAGAAACGCGCAGTATTGGGGACCACTTTCAATTCAAAGTGTTAGAACTATTTATTCAAATTTGGCTCAGTGAATATATGCAGGTGTTTGTACGGTGCAGATGGTTATTCTCTATTTCTGCGCGTCTCCGATCAGCCAATCGTAATAAGAATAATAATGGCAGGTGTCATTGATACACATTAAAACTGGATGCTGCTATGTTCTTCGTACACAACTAAGTGTTAACGAGTGGCTATATGAAATACATTCATACACCGACCCCCACGATGGCATAAACTCACCAAAATAAACGCACGAATTGTCTAATATTTAGTTGCTGACGGAAATATTGAGTTTAGTTTCCAACCAATGACAGAAACAATCGATACACAAGAACAGTGTCGATGTGGTCCAGGCACCAACTCTCTATTCTCGACGACTGTTAGTGAACCCAGTGAGATTGTGCTGTGAGTTTGTGGATTCTCTGGTGGATGTTCTTGGGTCACTTAGTCGTGAGGTCAATCCGTTGAGACTTCAGGGTCGTGGACTAAGACGAAGATCCAGTCCTTTGGTGGTGCTTCGGACCGCGCTGTTGAGTCGGTGCGATGTTGGGTGGAGACGTGGATGTCACTGAGTCTTTCTCTTACCTTGGCAGTGTCATTAGTGGCACTGCGTCTTGCACGCCCGAGGTTAGTAGACCTCTCTGGCATACGGTGTCATGGAGTCACTGGATAGTTGTGTGTGACAATCACGATATATGTGCAGAAGAACCAAGCTCCGTGTTTTCAGTTCAATTGTGCTTCCTGTCCTGCTATACTCTAGTGAGGCATAGACATCCACTGTTCGGATGAGGCGGATTCCTTCCCGCCTACCTCACTTCTCTCACGTCTCCGCATCCTTGGGTACCGCTGGCAGGATCACGTGTCTGATGATAGGGTTCTTTGGGAAGCGGAGATGGTGATGGTCAGCGGCCTGATACGTGATCGTCAACTGCGCTTCTTTTGGCATCACATCCCTGTCCATCGCATCGCGTCCTGTGGACCCGGTGGGTCCGGAAGTCGCCGGCGAGGGCGGCCTCGTAGCTCTCGGGTTTTACCTCAGGGTGTAAGGGGAGGGGTTGATCTGGGTCAGGCCCGATCGTTGACCCGAAGGAGGCCGGAGGTCCAGTGGCGCGGAGAGTGGATGCGGCTGGGTGCTTTCCAGGCATGTGCCCCCATGAGTGAAAATGTGAGAACTCGTTCTCTAACGTCGTCGCCAAATTGACAGTTCACAGGGGTTCTAGCCTATGCAATGGGATATGTTCAGCGATTAAACGGGTTGGGGTACTGTCGATTTCCAACCTACTGGAACCACATTTCACACCCATCCAATCACTATTTTTGTTTTTTCAACACCAGAATAATTGAACGTGTGGTAAATGTATTGTTACAGATGGTATCAATATAGTACATATTAAATGTACATTCGAGTAGCCTTATCAGAACAGTCACCATTGACCTAATAATAACCACTGGAATATGAATGTTCCTTCTCTTTCTATGTGTTTTATCAGCAGTCAACGAATCGCTAATCTTTTATTTCCAACATCCTTGCGATATTTATTACGACTGATTTGCGTCATCCCTGTGTAAATCGATATCGCCCAGTCCCTAGTGCGACATTGGCAAACAGATGTCAGTTTATTTTCCTTCTTTCTCCGGCCGGTGCATGTAATTGCGGTATTGAGTCCACCACGAGGAATGCCCCTGTGTATCCATGTTCGTATTGACTCAGACATGTACATTCCGTTTACGTAGCGAGCGTATGGCGCGTCCTTTCTGGCGCGCGAATTCGTTTGCTGGGCCTCCTATGGACGCTACACTCATCATGACCGTGGATGCAAGGTACTTATTAGGATTGACAACTTGCGACAACCATACGTCAACGCGCCCGGGTTGTACCCAGATTGTACGCTGTTCCATTGTCTCTCGAGGCATGCGGGTGTCTACAACATACTTCCTAAGTGTACTATGTAAATAGTGTTCTTATAGCAGGATCTGTGACGTCAGACGCGGTGGCTACATTGACAAGTGTACGAATATAAGTATCTGAATAAATGTACCCTCTCCCTCAATCATATATTTCGGGAATGTGAAATTAATTTAACCCTTTTCAGACGGCTGTATAGGATCAATTTCACGTGGTAATTGATCCTATACAGCCGTCCGAAAAAAGTATAATTAATTTCACATTCCGGAAATATATATTTGGGGGAGAGGGTACATTTATTCAGATACTTATATTCGTACACTTTTCAATGTAGCTACCGCGTCTGACGTCACATGTAATAACCATATTTGAGTGGTTGGTTTTTATGATGCCCAGTAAATTGGTCGAATAACTCGAATGCGCTTCAACATTGATCAAAACATAATGTTTAGCAAAGTGATCAATTCTCAAACACTTTTTTCCAAGAGTATAGTTAAGATCTGCTGGTATATGAACCTTGTGACAGCTGCGTATACTCAAACGATGTTTAGGCACGAGTTTGCGTTCTAGAGCCGCCTCATATTACACAGAGAAACTTGTTCTTTCGATAATAACTTGATAACATAATTTATACACCGGTACTCTCACATACGTTCCTCTACGAATTAGCTTTATAATGAAGAATTAAGGCCAAGTTCAAATTTGTCAGTAGTAATCAACATTCATTTCCTATTATAGAAAACCAATGCTCAGTTTCTGATTTCCGGGATGTATAAACTTAGCTCATAACTGGAAGAATATACTTAATGATTTCGCGGTTAGTTGAGAGGCCAATTAACGATGGGAAAAATACTGACAGAAGTAATTAAGATTAGATTGGTGATTGCACTCACGTAGTTTTGAGTGTAACAAGTACTGCACTCGATCGTGGCAGAAGTACCGGTTATTCAATCATTTAGGGAGCCGGAATCATCCTCCCCGAAGAATACCGATAATCTAATTTTTGGGATGACTGAGTCGCTCTTTCGCACATTGCTGTTTGATATATACTGTATGTAGCGAGTAAAATAGTTTTGAAAATCGACAATGCTGAGCGAGCGATCTCGAATGTGTCTGGGTTAGAACTGGTGGTGTTCGTGCTCGTGGAAGAACACGTAATCATGTACGCATAGCATTATATACAATCCGAGAGACAAATAACTGTTTTCCCCCCCCCGCCCCGTCCCCCCAACACACACGCAACCCGTTTGAACGTTATAATTCTCATGGAAATGACCTTTTCGAATAAATTGATGTGCAATTCATAGGCATATTTACAATTTCAACGTATCAATGAGGTTTGGGTAAACGAGTGTTTAAACGCGAGCTTAATTGCCAAACAGATGTTTGGAGTGTATTATATTATCGTAAATAGTAAGCACGATACATAACGGATATTTACCCCACATTTAAGGACGATAACATATTCGAATTATCGATGAAATTATATCATTTCTGACAAATTATGACAGTTCTCAATACTCCGCCACAGCAGGTTTATACGTAGACTTTCGTATGTTCCTGAACGTTTAGCCACTGTGTGATCAGGCGCACTGACAACCGCGAACTGGCTCATTGTGCTAGCTCCAGTTTTTCAAACCTGTCGACTGCAATGATCTGGCCTGACTGTGCAGTTTCTAAACAATTACGAGTTCCATTAGGTGGAAAATTCATGTTGCATCCATAGTATAACATGTGAGGGCCACATCTGAATAAGAATGTATAAAGAAGCCTTAGCTACTAGTTTGGTCATTCCACGTGTTTCTGCATGCGCCAGAGTACCGCAAAATGAAAAACCATTCTGCCATGCCGCTTAATTAGTTCCCCCATCGTGTCAGCACTCGTGTCAGTTCGTGTGTGACTGCTCCTTTAATCAACCAATCTTCAATTAGAGGATGCCCAAGAATAATACACGTCTTGTCAGTGCGGATAAATCGAGAATTCCTTCTCCAAAGGAATCCTTAGTAGAAGGAAGCGTCGGCTTCCTGTCGTAATAACAACATGTATTTACTTTAATGTAGATATATATTAAACTGGTCTGTCTCTAAGGTGAGAATAGCATCATGGAAATAATTAATACCTACTCGTTACTGGCTCCGGCGTCAGAGGTTTCTCTACGCTCTACCAAATGTGTTCAGCAATTAGGCACATCTCTAAACACGTATTTTCCCTCACATTGGGAACACTTTGAATTACTCTTGGCTAATATATTCAGGAAATCCAACCCACAAAATGTCTTTAAATCGATAGGCCGGTGAAAGTAAGGCATTATATATTAGAACGCAATGTTTTCTTAAGTCATGCGGGCAGTGGCTTCCCTAGGGGGGCGGGGGAGATGAGATTTAATTTGCTTTTACTGTGGTCAGAATATGCGATGGTCAAATCATAATTGTCATATAAAAAACAGCATTTTCCACCAATTCCATTCAATATGTCGATAATGTACCAAAAATGTCGCGCGCACTGACAGTGGTGTCCATTCTCTATTTCGATTTATCACATAAAAATAGGCTGATAGTCATAGGCCAATATTATTGTTTTGAGTTTCGGAAACATATTGCCAGAATTGTTTGTGAAATGCCCGGAATTACGAAATATGTATTTTTGCGCGCAATACTAGCTCGCATCCCAGTTGAATTACAGGTATACATTTTACTTCGCCAGGTGAGCAGTGGTGTATTGACGCCTGCAGAACTATAAGACACATATCTAACAAGAATACATTTGAGGTATATATAGATGATGTGTTTGTTATAGGCAGATAGTGGGAGGTCGTGGCAATCGCCAAAATGGATATACGGCATATAATTATGTGGGTAAGGGGCATGTATACATGAGAGATAAACCAGCCAGATTCATTATCAGCCTTTCATTATTCCTCACGTTTTTTTCATCGAAGAATAATAACTTGTAATTTTGAATACATTTGCAGTCATGAAACTCATGTATCACAACCGGATACATATAGCTGAAAACAGTCTCTAGGAGCCATCTGCTACCATCTAGGGGGTTCAAAACCCACAACTCTCTTGTACGCTCCGCGCCGACTCATGGCGGCGCTCCGATTAGGTGGTAATCTGGTGCCCCCTAAAAATAGCTGGTGCCCCCCTGTGTCCCCAGTCCAAAAATCCTGGTGACGCCACTGCATGCAGGAAACAAATATACCCGCTCAGTACAATGCCGACGCAAACCTGTCGTTTCCTAAACTGCGTAAATTGCGATGAACAAACGGAAAATGCGAACCTGATATGACTAACAATTCACATAATCCTCAAGGTGTAATGGATTTGCAAGTGATCATCGACTCCCCTTGCATTTTCATTTTCTGTCATGAGGGGGAAAAAGTTGTGCGTATACTGGATAGGGACATAAATAATAATAATAATAATAATAAATTACACTTATATAGCGCTTATTACGAGTGTTTCTGAGCGCTTTACAAGGACTGAATCAACAAATTAACGTAGTAACATGGTTCCCCATTCATTTGGTTCCACGTGTGACGTCATTATACTTGATTTGTTATAGTAATAAAGATAACACAAAGAAACAACGAGTTTGGAACATTGGGAGCAGTTTGGGATGTTGGGGTAATGAAATCCACGCTCTTTTCATCTATGCATTCCTCGAGACAATAGATCAGCCCTCCCTCTGGTCTTCGGATAAATTATTGCTAAATACTCCGTAGAACTCGTTCTTTGTCACAATTATTGCACGCACAGAGGCCTAATATCAGACGCTTCATGGAATGGCTATATGCATGGTGTAGGCATTCGATTGAATACCCCTTGAAATGCAGGTTATCACATATATATCATAACACACTCTCTCAGATTGGTATGAAAAATTGTTTGTAGAAGTTATGCGTATTGGAATTCACGATGGTACATGCACCACCCCACTACCTACGTGCCCAATGGCGAAGGTCAATTGATCACTACAGTGTATGCACTCATCGAGATTACCATGTATACAACTACCTTAAACAGCCTAGCATTCCCCCAGAAACAGAGACATATCCGTCAGGCTATCTGTGATCTATGTTAATTCTCAGACGCCTTGTCCTGCCAAATCATATTTGGCTGTTCATAAGTTACGACCTCGCTACGATTTAAGATACGGTCATTTCCACTGCGCCTCCGGCGAAGTAGGCTACAGAAAGCGCAATACGAACCAAGAATCGAAAACTTATTGTGATTAAAGCCAATGTAAGGTGTTTCTGGGTCTCTCTGGAGATTACCTAATGTATATACGTGAGATCCGAGAGCCCCTTGAGTGATTTCGATTCCTATCGCCGATTTATTTTGACAAAACTGCTGCGAATTCGAGAACGAGTCGAAAGGGACAGAGAAAGATCGATAGGGATGCACGCTAATATCGCTGATTGCATTCATAGGCCTTCCTCTTGCAATCGTGACGTTACTCAAATAAACATTTGAGGCCCCGGCGACTTGCCTTAGAGCAAATTCATCGTGGAATGGGGATCACACAATGATACCAATTTAGTTAATGACTAACATGTTGTTTCACTCGCAGCAGATATTCAAATAAGTCCATTAGAGCGAGTTATAGATGCTACCTCTGTTGACAACTTCGAATCTGATCTATGAAAACACATTTAAATGCTTCCGCTGTTGTAATGTTCTTTTTTTTCCGCAGCGCACTGATACTCAATCAGTGTGTATTGCGCTTTATAAGAATTTAGTTTGGACTGTTAATATTTTTGAGAAAGATGGAGCGCTAGATCACTCTGAGAACAGTGCCTATAGCTATTAAAACCCCACTTTGGAAATATATCCGAATGCTACACATGTTTAGTAAATGAACACTGTAGCTCGGGATTTGAACACGTTTGATAATTTAAAAGCGTTCTAAAGTGAGAGCAAGAAATGTTTGGAATAATGTTTTGTTGCCAAACACTATTTTGAAGTGTTGCTATCTTGTGTTTCGCGAAACATAATTATGTGTCTTGTAAAACAAGTGTTTCGGATTGTCGTGGGCGTTGACCGGCTGGAAGTTCAGCTATTACACACGTGACTACAAACTGACGGCGTCCATTGAAGAAGTTAAGAGGAACTTTGGAGGCAGTTGTTGTTTATTTGGCATGCTGTTTTTCGGTCTGTCGAGCGCGCAGAATTGAGCAAAACAGGGAGAGAACTATAAAACAATTTGTTTCGCGTTTCGCGGTTTCCCCCGTCCGTGTTCACCAAATAGCGCGTCTGGTTCCAATGGAAATATTGCAGCATGTAGGCTTACTGCGTTCTATCGTGTAACTCTACTATGTTGATGATAATTAGTTCAGCATATGCAGTTATAGTGTTGCATTACCAGGCCTAGTCACATATACGTTTACTGTGCCATTATGAAGCCTAAGTCAGTGTACTATATTCCCATCAACATTTTCACGATGACTATCAAGCATTTATCGTAGCTGATCATACTGAATCGATGAGTAGGATCGACTGCCTGTCTGAGAAATCGAAATATACTACGGGCAGCTTTATCCGTCCCTATGGAGTTGTAAATGACATGAACGGCAAATATCTCTCCAATTTGTTTTCTAATTGAACATATTATCATTACTGATAGGACGCGTAATTTATGCTCATTTTATAGATGTAAAGACATTACAGAATAATTTCTTTAGGTTTTGAGCGATTTGCATTAATGGGCAATGTTTTATTCCCGCAGCAGCCTCCCATTTCCATGGAAGTGTAATCACCATGTACCAAATGGAATTTTCAGAGCCCCTAATGCAGTAATCGTAATAGTGTAATAATCTGTAATTCAGAGATGATAATGCAAAAAAATCCAAGTCACTGCGCCTCATCTGTTATTTAGCTAATTTCCGAGCCTATGGCCCCAGGCCCCGAAGAATATAAAGAATGCCGTATAGTAATCTGTCAGTGTGTTTTCTGAAATAAATCAAACATTTTTTCGGAATGTTCGCCCCTCCAACTCACTATGGGAAATGTTAAATATGTAGGATCGTTACGGTGTTATCATGTTTCAAGGTTACAAGAATAATCGTGGCTTAAAAAGTAGCAAATCCAGACATTGAAATATCATAGTATTAGGGCCTATTCATTTTGATGATCGGCTGTTCATGACACCCAGCATTAGAGCTTCATCAAGCTTAGTAAATTGTGTCTTGTATATCTTATAGGGCTCTACTCCTCCGGCCATCACGTTTCGTGACCAACATCAGTGGAGATACCATTGGCTGTTTTTATTACGACTTCCTAGATGATATGACTATTTTGTACGAGATGTGCGTCAACGTGCATCGCTAATTATTCGACTAGAGGGACTCGCCAACCATTCGCAAGACACAATATACTAATTATATACGACGATTGACTGGCCTATATATTACCATATCAATGCTCACATAGGAACACACGTGGACCAGACTGCACGAACAATGTACACAGTAATATGCATGGGTTCGTTCATCCCAGTTTTCGGTGAATATCTTCGGCAGATTTTGAGGAACAGGCGATTTATCCTATCTCG
>JAUOBX010052209.1:0-13552 GCA_032360705.1 Eupentacta quinquesemita
CCTCCAGCTGTGATAGTGACTGTGAAGGAGCATGTAGCCGTGTTTTGGAACCGGTCCGCGTAGGTATAAGTGACAACAGTTTCCCCGGGTCCAAATCGGCTCCAAGGTGGATGTGTCGTCGTGAAGGTTACCGGAGGACTGGCGTCATTCGCAATGGGTTCTGTCCAGCCGACCTGGATTGTAAATAGCCCTCCAACTTCTAGGGACCTCCTGATATTTGCTGGGCAGTTGACAATGTGCGGTCCGAAAGTATCCACTTGAAGTGAAATGAACAAGAGTGTCAATGGTGCACGAGTAGCTCATCTTGTGACATCGTCACTATGCGATGTGCCCAGAAATATTGGTAGTATTCCTATTCTTATATTACCTAGCGCTTATATAGTGCTCCCCAATGTTAATGTCAGGATGAGAGTCAATAGTGTGATAGGCTGAGAGGTTAGGTCCTTTCGTTTTATCAATCAAAACCAGAAAAAACTAGTTTGAGAATGTTACCACTTGCATTAACATATAGTAACTGCAAGGAGAACATCAGAAACATGTTAAGCCAACTAGGATTCAAATCCAGTGGCTTCCACACAATTCGACTTGCATGAATGCAAGGTGGCCAAATATGTGGTGAAGACAGTATGACAGTTCCAGTGGCTAGTGGGCTTGTATGTTAGATATGGAGGTGAAAAGTACATATCATCTGCTATTGTACCTTTTTTGCAGAAATGAATCAATGTTCACTTTGAATTCGGTAGTTGGTTTTCATGGGTAAGTCGGCCTATTGTAGATTGACACATTTTTTGTGTGAAATGAACAACATTGTCCTTTACCATCGATAGCAATTTTCCATCTGTGAACTTGTTGTTCTCTAATGACTTTTGTAACAATCCCAATCCATATATTTCCGCATTGACAATACCTCTCACTCAACGATTATTGAAGCAACCTCATTCCATCCTGGATATTGTTCCACCTCACCTCACTATGATTAACAATTGCCCATTCGCACATGCTTCCAGCGTCGATACGACTCGTGGTCACAGAGTCATTGACAACTTACCGGACAGTTCGAACCTCCAAATTAGGATAATGTATGTTCCCCCCCCAAATTTCAACACTCCTCTCTTGAAATGACGACACCCTGCGAAATTATGTGTCACACTGACATAATAAATGCAAAGCCAGCGTTAACTCCGACTGATAAACGGAAGAGTAGCCAAGCGGTATCAGTGATGACCGGCTTACAACAGATCCACATTTCGTTCGATTTCTGCACTCACCACCGAACCGTTTTACCAGAGGTGACCGTGTTTGCAGTGGCGACTGGCAGGGCCTCGATTTCCAGGTTCTACTGTGGTGCAGTGGACTTAGTAATCACGGGGGTGGGGAGGGGGTGGTGAGTCAGTTGCACTGGGTCTCGTCAGTCGGCTGTACGCAGTTACCGCGGTTAACCTTCCGGAAAAAGCTTCCGCTCCTCCACGATCCGAAAGAGTAGTCCACACACCTGCCTCATTATCATATGAGTACTAGTTGAGAAGAGGAGGTGAGTAATCCCAGCTGCTTATACTCGATCAAAATGGCCAGGGTTTATTGGTGACCCTTCAGTGACGTCCTGAACCTGAGTCATTCAAATCAAAGTACAAATTAATATAAATCCCCCAATATATGATAAATGGAACTCTCAGCAAAAAACGAAGTTGCTTTGAGGAATGATTGTACATACCGATGGCACTCCAGGTAAGGTTAAAGCCAGCAAACCTCAGGTTCGTGTCACCTCTAAAAAGGAAGAAGGCCGTATCAGTCACAAGACTGAATGGGGCTGGGACAACCCAATTTGGGCCGATCTGTGACGTCATGTTGTCAAAAAGACGAACCACACGGCCATCAGGAAATACAGTTCTGGAAACATTCGCCTCGAATATCATTTCAAAACTGAACGCGAGCCCAGTGCCAACGTACAGTTCATCTTTGATGGCTTCAATCCCGAATCCACCTGTCGGGTCGAATTCGAAATTGATTATTCCAGCTCCGGGTATGTACAGTTGGTACACGCTCACCCACTGGTTTGGGTAGATCTCTGGGTACCCTTCAGATTGGAAGGAACCCGTACGACAGTCATTTCCATAGCAGGTCAGGAAACCATTATTACTCGGTCCTGTAACGGAAAAAGAAAAACCGATCTTTGATAGCGAAAGTAGACAGAGCACTATTTCATGTCGATGGCAATATCAGCTGTTTACAACAAATTATGGTGATAGGAAGCAGGGCTGGAGTCCAGCCCTATCAGTTCTAGTCTGATTACGCTGTATTCAAGTCCGAGTCCTCAGCTTCTGAGTCTGATTCACAGTGTTCGAGTCCATATGCAAATTGGATCTGAACTATTTTTTGCGCAGTTCAATAACCACTACATGGCTTAGGCTACTCAAGAACACACATATGCTCTGCTAATGTGTTAGGTGCATCATTGCTATTATCTTCGTAGTTTTGAAGTCAATTACAATTGGGGTTATAACTAGAGAAAAATCAGTGCCGAGTAATTTCACTGAGCAAGAGGGGAATAATTCATAACAAAAGCTCACTTCTTTGGGTCTCCGCGAACTCTCCCGAATAAAATGTTGTAGGGCCTAGTTTAGAGACATGTAGTACTTTTTTCAATGTATGTACACATACGTGAGGTATTGAATCGTTTTGTTTTCACGGCGTTTTTGACACTCCCTGCACCCCCATAGGTCTGGAAAGAAAAATCATCGGTATTTGTTTTTGGCGCCTTCCGTCCCATAGTGCCGGGCAGCTAGTGCTAGTGCCAGCTGCCCCCGCCCGCCGCTGTCCACCGTAGCGACATCCTTTTGTTTTGTTACTAGTGAAATCGACAATAAATTCGCAAGACAGTGGAGTCTCCATTCCTTCATGTCGTGTCAGCTTCAGAGTCATTGAACTTCGAGTCCAAGTCACAAGTCCCTGAAATAGCGACTCAAGACCCAAGCCCAAGTCCAGTCTCAAGTCCTCCAGTACTGATAGTAGGGATGAACCAAGTTGTAGTCGAGCCCTCTCAAGCTGAGGCGGAATCCTTAACTTCCCAGTCTGAGTCGAGTGTCCAAGTCTGAGTCCTCCACATTTTATAGGATAATCATGTGAGTGAGGAAACCCTGTCTCTAGGGAACACATGTAGAGTACGTATTCCTCCCATCTTAGTTTGTTTGTTTGTTACTTTCATTGATCCTACCTTGCGGCAAATTTAACATCAAGACAGTTTGAAGGCGGCACATCTTGTGAGAAAGTTGAAAAATTCAAAGTTGTCAAACCTCGAATCAGTTCTTCAGGACTCCATGCTATTCATAACCCCCATATGAATGTGTCACCTTGCAATCACGGACTGTTCTATTTGACTCCTCAAATCCTAGCAGAAAGCTTTAAAATGAGGCGAAAATACATTGGAGCACTTACTTGAAGGACTGCGAGTTTGGCAATCATGTCCAATGAAGCCAAAAAAGTTTGAGCAATCACAAACAAAGTCGTGCTCAGTAGGTGCTGCGCCAACCGGGAGAGGTCTTCGCAGGCAGGTTGGTCGCTCTCCAGTAGATATATCAATAGGACATGTATTATCAACACACTCTGTGAAATAGGGGGAGAAAAAAATCACATGTTACTCATTAAAATAACACTACACAGTTACTAATGGCAGTTAGGGAGAGTGGGTTAATTGGAACGTACGGTGAGTTCAACCTTTCGAATGTTCGGCCTGATGTGAAATAACTTTCACAAAGTATTAGCACCAGGGACTAGTATTCACCCACTCACACTCATTCACTGTGATACGTCCATAACCAGTCAATGGGATCCCAGTACTGGATCGTGGATATTCGCAGCTTGTGTCCTTAGCTTCATCAGAATGTTAAAAGGCTTAGTGATTCATTGAAACTATACCTGTGACCTTTGAAACTCCAAATCTTTAGTGGGGTCCATTACCTGATTTAACTCACGACCCCTGCTTTACACCAAAATTACCGAATTACGGCATTATGAGTCCAACTATTCCTTTAGTGACTGCAGATGTATGACCTTTGACCTGACCAAATAACAATACGGTTCATATATAGTCATATGAGCTTCATCCATCATGGGGGGACTAACTTATGGTGTATACAAGCTAGAATTGGCCCAAGAATCAATTTGTCACAGTTTGTCCCCCCAAATGACCCCCAATTAACGCCAAAAGGCAACATACTGAATTTCAGATCAGACCAAGCATTCAGAACTTATCATGTTAAAAATGATTTCAGACCGGGGGGAACATACTTACCAAGTGTGAGCCTCATTTACCAGGGCGGGGTGGACCTGTCGAGTTTACGAGCAAACATTGACCCAAATATCATTTTTTCCCAATATTTTCCCCAAATGATCCCCGATCCACAGCTTGATAAGGCTGAGCATTCTGGACTTGATTACAATGATCTCATAATTCCACCTCTAGTGACCTCAGATGACGTATGACCTGACCTCAAGCAATGGTATTCTTGAACTCTTCATCCATTCGTTCAAGTGGGGTGGATTTATCGTGTTATAAGCCAGAATCTGCTGAAATATAGATTTCCCACAAGTTTCCGATTTTCCTCAGAATCACCTCTGATCAACACCAAAGAATAGGGATACCAGCTGTATTCCTCAAGAGAAAGATAAACATTCATACATTTCGAATTTGTTGATCGAAACAAAATCTTAGGTTATTTTGTGCCAAAACACCAAATGCTTCTACTTCTACAGTTCGAATAGGATGTTGGACCTCGGATGATAGCCATTATCATCGGGTACCAATCCTACATAGATGTTTAGGGATTTCAGAGATTCGAGTTCGTTTGGTGGGCCCTTTGGACTATCTTGTGAAAGTATGTGAGCTGCTCCTCATCCGAAAAGTTCAAATCTGATCATCATGGAAGTTGATCATTATCATCGGATACCGATATGTTGTGCAAGAATTCAACAACGGGACCTTATAGCGGCACTACTGTCGTGTTAAACTACAGTGCATTAGCACCAATAAATTAGGCTACACAACGACTCTGAACTAACATCGTTTATCGATGCAGGTTGTAAGGTGTCCAACCAGCGATTATTGTCATTCAGAAATCGTTTGGTGAAATGGAGATTTCTGGGTCAGCCAGAGGAAAACTGCGCTAGTATATACAAATCAGTGAATCGATAATGAAATGTCGAATCTTGGTCGACTCCTAACGGAACACATCCAGCATCTGATTCGATGTCGCTGGGTGCTTTGCTCACCATCGTATATATATGACGCATTTTTTGCAAGCACAATAACTCGACCTTATCTGGATGGATGTAGCTTGTACTTGGTATATGTTTTTCCCGCGCATGATCCTTGGAGTCTTTAGAATTGGTTCAAAGGTAATCTGAGGTCACACAAAGTCATATGCTCAAATCCCTCTGAAGGCAATGAGCATTCGAAGTAGAGGGGGAATTCTTCGCAAGAATGATGCATTGTATGAAAGTCACACTCAGTCGTTATTTTCCTGTAATGATTATATGTACCATGTGAATTCTGTGCAAGATCGAAAGTCATTCGATGTCACCAGAGGCGAAATCTTGTGGACACGATAGGCTAAATCTAGAATGTTCCTTTGTTTGATGGAAATGGAATCAATATAGTCCCTATACTCGAGGATGCAACGCGGACTCATACTGATCATCTCTGGATACTAGCCGGACGCCTCAACCAATTATGCCATCAGGCACCACCACTCCCCACAATAAATGCACGCGCATTTGGAAGTATGGATGCATGAAGTTTAGGCTGGACGCACAGTTCCCGGAATTCACCGTGAGGTGGCAACACACGACGAAAGCTCTAACGGAACACATCAAAATATTTCATAGGCGCATTAACAGTAATGGTACGAAGCATTCATGTTATCTGTGTTACAGCCGCCCTGCTGGCGTTTGAACGCATGTAATACCCTGTGATACCCTCAAGGGACTGTGAAACGTCGTAAAATATTTGAGAAGAGCATTATTCTGGGCGAAAATAAGCATGCTATTGCGATGACGTCATCGTCATGACGTCACCAAAACCAACGACCCGAGGTCATCATCTTGACAAAAACAATGGCACTCGACTTGATCAGAGTCGAGTCATACCCGGAAACGATGCAACAGTCATGCACAACAAACCAAGCTGACTTGCCACTTGATTTGATTGCTACAGGTTCAGGAAGCCACTGAAGGCTCATCGAGGAACCCTGGCCATGTTGAAGGATTATTATAGTTCACGTTTACGTCGATATTTGACAGGATCCCGAGGACGCAGACGCAGTAGCCAAGGAACTTTAGATATGTGCTCAGTTCAGTTCACACCTCGCGCATTGGGGCTCCAGTTTATGATCGTGGAAGGACACCGGCGGAACCCGCCTACTTTTTTCAAAGAGTGCCCTGATATAACAAAGCGGAGAGGCTCCCGCCATCGTCCTCATCCGATTGACGTGATAACACTATTCCAACGTGCCGCCACGTTTCAACACGAAGAAACTGGCGGGGTGAAAGTTGGAGTCGAATGTCGACTCCATGGTTTGAACCCGGGACCATTGGCAAGTCAGCCAATACACCGCTGTAACTTAGGCCTACATGAAATAGGTCAACATTTCATCCTGGAACTTCCTAAATTTGATCATGTAGATATCATGTAACTCTGTTTCCTTGGAATGCTATGGTGGAAAACATGTCACTAGGTGAGAGGATGCATTCCCTCTATGGGTCATGCATTCTCTCACCACCAAACATCCTTTTCAACATTAATTCCTTCAAGCACGCTTACAGCAACATAATAAAGTATTATCTGCAGTGATACATCGAAATTACATGTACTAATCCTTGCAACATAGCTTCTAATGCTATTAATCTCATTATGCAAGCGGGCAATCTTTGAAGACTTTTCAACCCTCAAGTAGCGGTACCGTAGGCCTAATCCATGATAAGGACTTATATTTCCTAATCTATAACAAGGACTCATATTGAGATAGTGAATGGTAAATAAGTTGGTGGAGAGATGGCGGAAATTGACTTTATTCCGTGTCGGCAGTGCGCCTGAGGCCAGTCTACGTCACTTTAATTGGCAGCTATAAACAAAAACGACGTAATACTAACATGTAACTGTCCACTGACAAAATGAGCAACCGAAGTCCTACTGGACTATCAATTGAACTTCACTGCCAAGTTGTAGTACTGTTTCTTTTAACTAATACTAAAAATTCGGACTCTATTGGTAATATTCCAAGCACTTTTCACTAGTAATGAATAACCACCAGACGAACAGGTTCTTCCATTTCCCAAACACTGGACGTCTCTGTAAAATGTATTGTACTTTGATTGCTGTGGACTCGTTGGGTTGTGTGCCGTACAGCTAATTATTTAGGGCCGAAACATCGTATACAATCGAGCACTGTGAAAATAGGTCATTAATTTATCATTTTGATTATTAGTCCGTTGTACAATCGTTGATAATCCAATCAGGTTTATAAACGTAACGGTAACGCCTGTTGGCTATACATGTTACATGTATCCAAATAACTCACATAAAATAAAGGCATTAGGCTCACAGCCCAATCACAACGTTACCATAACATTGAAAAAGGTACCTTGGAGTCTCTGCTGACCTCAGATGACCTTTGACCTAACCCAGAAACAAAAGCGACCGTTAACTCGCCATAGGAAACGCACATGCATGTCAAGTATGAGGTTCCTCCATCCAAGTGAGCTTGTGTCATCGCTGAACAAGGTAAAAATTGCTAAAATATAGATTTTTCACAGTCTGCTGATTTCGCCTAACAAATTTCCCCTTTCCCACACCAAAAACAATAGGGTACTCGTACTCCCCATAACTAAGTTACAAACCAAGATTATAGCCTGGTCGTATCAGGCTTTCCGGACTGATGTTGACGACTTTGACCCTGCTGACCTCGAATAACCTCTGATCTGATATTAATACTATAGGGATCATGTATTCCTCATGGTGAATTCACAGTATGAGCTTGATTCAGCGCGGTGGGGTTGAGTTATCGTGTTAACAAGCCAGGCGTTACACACATACACGCACACATAGGTATACACACACATACACATACTGTCATGATTGCATAGGTTCCTTCGACTTCGTCGAGGGTTGAAAAACTAGCGGTAATATTATAATCATCATAAAGTTTTTGTTTTTACTATAATCCACAATAACCGTGGCAGGTTCAGACGAACAATAGTTATGTTCCTACGAGGCAACTACAGGATATGGAATTCTGATAAATCTTGTTGATGCTATCTAGCACTATGTGTTTGTCATATTCATGGCCTAGCTAACCGAACTGCTAACCCACCAATAGCAAAGTGGAAGGCTATATTTTTTGCGAGGATTTCGATACTGTTCACACGTAGCCCATCTGTTACGCCGCGCACCGTTGATCGCAGACAAACGGTTTATGTTTCCATTATATATACCCGGGACTAATGCAGTATCCCGGGAAAAAACACATTCTAGCGTTGAGTTTATTGTAAATTGTTTGTGTCTACAAACCTAATGGTTGATGAAAAACCATGCCTGGAATGCCTCATGACGTACTTGCCGATTGAAAAACATTGTCAGAAGAACTGACCAGGCTATAAGTTCAGTACAACGATTATGCCGAATCAATGGAACACCTAGAGCCCCATCGTGGACGTGGTTTCCTCGCAGAATGTGGTACCTGGAATTTGATCTAGTATTGACATTATAGGGTTATTGCACCCCCCTAGTGTTAGTTACATATCAAATTTGAGTCAGATCAGACCAAGCATTCTAGACGTATGTTGTTGTTAACTAAAGACTTTGACCTTTGTTGACCTTAGATGACCTCTGACCTGACTCCGAATGAGTAGGGATCATGTACTCACCACGGGGACCCGCGTGCCATGTATGAGCTTCATTCATCCAAGTTGGGTCGGGTTCTCGTGTTGATAAACTGAAGCTGGCCAAAATATTGTGCATGTGTATGTGCCAAGTATGAAAGCTTCAATCATCGAAGTGGGGTCAAGTTATCCTGTAAAAAAACTGGGGTACCACACATGCACACACACACGCACGCACACGTACACGCATACACACACACGCACGCGCACACACGCATACACACACACACAAACATACTTTCATGACTGCCGAGATTCCTCAAGGAATAAAAACATCATCAGTGAGTTTGAGGGAGCGTTCACTTCCACTATAATTATGCAACGCAGGGTACAAACGGAACCACCATCCTACTATTCTTGATCGAGAGCCCACCTGATCGATTGGCAGTACGCCGGTGACATCGGGTGGTTCACAACAGCGAAGTATGAAACCTATTCATTCGAAGAACAAGTTCCAGATTTACTGAAAAACAGAGGTCAGCAGCTCAGAAAAACTGAGGAATACATCTTACACAGTGATGTGAAAGAAGTGTAAATGTGTAAAAAAGCCTGATAGGTACAAAGTGAGATATTAGGCGCCGTGAGATGCTCTTTTTTCATCTAATTTATCCAACGAGTTTTATGCAAACGGTACATGGTATAACAAGACTGGGAGAGAAAATTCTCATTCAAAGCTACATGCAATACAAATTTCATTTTATGAAAACACGCAGAACAGTTAGGAACTGTGTCCACAAGCTTGCAGTTGAAAATATGATATTAACAATGTAAAATGAAAAAAAAGGGGGTTTTATGCCGCTTTTCAAAGAAAAAAACCTTTTAAGGAAGAGAAAACTGTCGACCAAAAACGATAAGCTGCAAACAGCCCATACAATTTAGTGAAGGGGCAATCTCTAATATTATGACTCTCACAAAAAATATCATATGACATAGATGTCCCGTTGGGAAGAAAGAGGTCTTTTACATAAACAATACCGGCTTCATGGAGTCTCCTGTCGTATACAATAATGTCATTATTTTAATGTGAGAATTATTCCAAATAATCTGATTACCAAAATCATCATTCGGGGTGTTGAATGTGACAGTACTCTACGCGATGCAAACTTCTTTGATAAACTTACTCTTATTGTACAAATATCATTTTATGAGTGTTACAATGGAACAATAAGTCTCTCCCAAAGGGGGACAGGAAGTGATTAAAAAGCAACTTCCAGTAGCCACTGTTGTTTTCATCCAAATATCTCCTAATCCAAGATGATTTGAAGGCATGAGCAAAACTATGAATATGAATAACTTTTAAACCACCATAAATTGTTGATGTTATTATACATTGTAGTTCTCCGGACTTTGTCAGGATTTCCGCTCCGAATGAAAAAAAAGATAAGATAATCGTCTGGAAGGTTCGGAAGAACATGGAAAATGAAAATGAGCTGGCTAACGACAACAGATTTAGCAATGATATTTCTGTCTATAGGAGTGATATTCATTCCATTCCACTTCTTCAGCTGATTTTTCGACCTGGAAAGCTTCTGGAGGAAGTTGAGCCGGAATAAATCGTTATTATTGTGAGAGGGGAAAACTCCTAGAAACCAAACGGGCTCAGTACTAATCTAGGAACATCAACATCATTAATACGACGAGGCCCGTTATTCTTGAGAGGACCTATAATGGAAAAAGATGAGACTTGGTTTAATCGATATTGAGGCCGGAAGCTGATTTATAATGATCCAAAACTTCAATTGAATTCATGAGGGAATGGTGGTTATTGACCACAGTGAAGACTGTATCATCCGTATATTGCATAATTTTAATTTTATGACCCAGAATTTGAAGGCCTGTAATGGAATCCTCATCAATAACCAGCGAATCAGCGCATAAAATGAATGAGTAGGGGCTGAGGGGGCACTCTTGCCTGACGCCTCTCTCGATGGGGAAAACCCCAGTGGAATGCCCATTATTACACACACGAGCAGTGCTCCCCTCATACAAAGTTCTAATCCAACGACGGAACGCAGAGCCAAAATTGAAATAGCGAAGAGTATCATCCAGAAACGTTCAGTCAACGCTATCGAATGCTTTCTCAAAATCAATGAAGAACAGAAAACCTGGGATATCCCTATAATTAGTGTAGTCTATAATGTCAAAAATAAAACGGATAATTCCGCCAATGATATAGAACTGGTTTGCTGCACTCCAATCAGTAATGGGATGACCTTCTTTAACCGAGTTGCCAGAGTCTTAGCACCGATCTTATGATCTGTATCGACGAGACTAATCGGCCTCTAATTTGTTAGCCGATTATAATCTTTGCCAGGCTTGCGAATTACAGAGATGATACCTCGACTCTGCTCAAATGAAAGATGGCAGTGATCGAAAGCGAAATTGAGGGAATTTACTACGTAATATCCTATAATAGACCACACATTATTATACACAATCTGTAGGAAAACCATCCCTACCAGGAGTTATACCGTTTGGCATGGAAAAAGAGCTGATCTACACTCCTCCAAGGTGAGGAGGCCATCACAAGAGGAAAGGTTTTCACTACCCATTACAAAAACGGGGAGCTTAGTGATAACATCGTCGCTGTTACAAGGAGAATACTCGTATGAAGTACTATAGAAATTACGGATATCCAATAAAATATCATCCATTCTGTAAAGCGAACCGTTGCTCTCAGTATCCAGGCGAAAAATATTGTTATTAATTATATTCCTTTTAAAAAGAATCAGCAGGTATTTCGTGTTTTTAGCCCTGCTCTATTAAGATATAGAGCATCAAGGTCATTACGAACATCCACAAGCCTAAGGCGAGTGCTCTCAGAGTTATCCTCGTATGACAAACGCTCTAAAGGGGAGATCCTACGCACAATAACATTCTCATACTCTCTGCGATGATGAGCCTTAACCTTTGAATATTGGATAGTCGCAAGGCGAATACGGTACTTTAGGGTTTCCCAGTTAATAGCGGGATTGGCAGACATATGATCTCTCTCATACTGAGTAACAATATATTGTACAAGATTGATATACCTCTGGTTAGTAAGAAGATAATTATACAAAGTCCAGTATCCCCGACCACGTGGTTATCAGTGGTACGGATGCACAGACTTACAATTGTATGGGCCGATTGAATTGACAAGGTGAAAATATGCAGTAACGATATTAGGTGCAAAAGTTTGGGATACAAGGAAAAATCGAAACAGCAATGGATATGGGTGATTCCATAAATGAGGGTACCAATGATGATTTTGTGTATTAACCTGGGTGTAGTTTCTTAATATGGCACAACTTGTCATATTAATGTTTTATTTCGGTCAACAGTAGCAATTTGAACAAGTCAATTGCGAAAAATGTGTCGATTGTTTGTAAATGGCAGAATTTTGATAGGGAAAGGGCACAAATTTAGCACATTTTTCAGCGAAAAGGGTGACATTTAAACTTGATGTTTTATATTCGGGATTCTTCTTGCTTTTGAGTTGATTTTGATCCCTATCTCGATATATGTTATGTACAATATATATCAATGCTCACAATGAAACCATTAATTGCTGGATAAACTCGATAGTGTCTCAGCCGAGGGCCCGAATTAAACTCTGTTCCACGTGTAAACTTTCACGTCCACTTTACGCGAGAAACATTGAGGCCCTACTCGAGCCTATACCATTTTTATTAAGTGACCAGATTGCTTAGAACCAACATATTATTGGACCTTGTGCATGGTTCGATACATCAGTAAGTTTGAAGGGAGAAATCCACACAGAAATGAAGAATATGGTATTCTCAAATTTGAGTGACAGATTCCATGTTGTGAAACTTTGAATGACAAAGAAATGTGTACTCTAGGCTTGTGTGACCACCATTCAGATTATCTTGCTTTCACAAGACGACAACATAAATAGTGTGCAAAGCATCAAATTGTGATTCAGGAGCAATTTATGCATTATTCATGTCCCCTTTACACGGGGAACATTTGAATTTCCTGAAATGTGACAATTCTTACGGTGTATGAATTTCAGAACACCATGATCATGACTCCTAGAACACTATTTTCAATTATCCTAATTAATACAGAAAAGTGAGAAGACTGAATAGGCCTTTATCAAACTCACAAGGCATAACTCCTCGAATTGGTACTAAAACTGCCATGTCACAAGTTGGTACCCTCATTTATGGAATCACCCAGATACATGAGGACTGTTTGAGCTGCTCAGCCGTAGCTGAAAAGAGATTCTAATCTATACTCGATAACGCAAACGTGCGATACACGGATACTGAGTGCATTCGTGTGTCACAAGTTGGTACCCTCATCTATGGAATCACCCAGATACATGACGACTGTTTGAGCTGCTCAGCCGTAGCTGAAAACAGATTCTAATCTATACTCGATAACGCAAACGTGCGATACACGGATATAGTGCAGTGCAGCGGCATAGCGAACCAATTGTGCACTTTGTGATGAAAGCACCAAATTTTGCAGAATGATAGAATAATATATGGATAGCATTTTCAAATATGGAACCACTTTGGGATTCACCCAATATGCTTTAATTACAAATATTTCTGGTTCTGTACCAGCTACAGCCTTGATTTTAGTGTCTGGATGTACACAATTAAGGTAG
>JAUOBX010052319.1:0-13549 GCA_032360705.1 Eupentacta quinquesemita
CTGCTTTTGGTCACGGAATGTGATTTCTCTCCAATCAATTCGAAATTATATATAGCTTCACGGATCACATCGGCGTATCGTTAATTTGTTATCAGACATTTGTTATCTCTTTGTTACGATTGCGATCCGTGGTATATAAACCTGTATATCATACAACAACAGTGGTCAGAGTCAATCAATCTGCCACTCCCAAGTGTGAAAAAGCAAAAAGCTTTTGACACCAAATGGTCAGTGACTCGCCTGAGAAGGCCACTTGATTATCACAGAATCCAGTTACACTAGGAATCCTGACCATAGCGACATGTTATTTCAGTTTAAATATATAATCATATATATAATCTAGTCAAATGTTGGCCACACATGACTGTAGAGATATAGAGGCCGAAAAACACAAAAGGAAGCACGGAGCAGCATTTCCGCGCGACATGCAAACTTCGAGAATGTAATTTCATTTCGTCACCAATACAGGTAGCTATAATAATATTTCAGAAGGCGGGTTACTTGATAGCATAACTTGGTGCTATTTATATCCGAATGACATGAGTGTGATTCAATATTATCATTTCAATTACGCTTTTGACAATGACTAATCAGGTACTGGATTTATCACCCTTTGGCTACTCGAACATGTTATGTGCTCGAAACTGCAAAGGCTACCCCCACCTCGCGAGCAGGCTTCCAGGAATGAGCACGTGGGTTTGCACACTGGAACCTATGAACCCTAAGAATTTGCGCATTTAGTTAGTAATCGGTTATAACATCCGCCAAGTCATGCATCGAGGAACTAGTGATTGATCTCAGCACTTTTGTAAAAAAAATTCTGCTAATCCTCGGTCGAGATAAGAATATGCAATAATATACAAAACGAAGGGTCAATGAGGGATCACCCCGTTTAGAGAATACATTAACAGGGACTGTTGACATAGCAGGCGTCTAATAGCCGAGCGTGACTATAAACTCCTAATTCAATTTCTAGTAATACATACACATTTATTCTATCGCAATCAGATAGTTGCACAGCGTAGTTGACAAAGACTACGATTTCTACCCACGGTCCCTGTTCCGATTTACCTTCATCTGTGAGAGGTATACCACACGTTTCTCAACGATTTTTTAGCTCATTCAAGTGAACAGAAATTCATTGGCAAACTTGTGTTAAGTCGAACATCTATGCAAAATCCAGTCAATTGCTCGACCCCCACCCCTCAGAAGTAGGGTCGACTTGTTCCTGATTCACATTCATCAACCTCCATAACTAAGATTATCACTGCAGATTGGGCGATTGAATCACTTTCTGATGCAACGCAAATTATAGTTACACACATATTTCTTTGTTTCGATGTAACGCACAATTGTACATTATCAACGTTATCAGCGACATGATTCAGTTGTTCCTACATAGTATTGGCTTTTCTGATCTTCTGAACCTCAGGAAATTATTTAAGAAATGTAATAATACATCCATGACCGTCAATAAAGTCACGACAGTTTTGGTGATTCAGTAACATTATTATTACTAACCACAGCAGTCGATATATTAACACACGTTATGTATGTATGTGAACAACCCTCGCGGCAAATAAAGTAAGGAGTATTTCAACTCGGAACGAGATTCAGTGATAAGCCCAAAGTCAGACATTTGTTTGATAACATGGAGAATCGAATTACTCATTAACAGACACTTCCCTGATCCGCCTTCATCAGCTCTCAAATTGCCACTAAAAATTCGGCAACTGAAATGAACATATGATGACACGACAGATCCTCCGTGGTCTTGGGAAGGGTTACGATCACAGTTGCTCAGCTCTTATACAGATAATTTACCCTGGAATCCTGTCAAGGTCGGGGGGAAAATCTACCCAAACTGTCAAAAATGCTAATAAAAATGTATCGAATATAGTAGGTACAAGGACTAAGTAGTATACCATCGATGTGGATGTTAGGAATTCATGGAGACACTGAATGGTGATCGAGGAACCCTGACAACGTCCATCGCCGGAGAACATTAATTTACGTCTTAAACCCCCAGTATCTCTTCACGTTTGAGGGCACCTTTCTTTCGTGTCCCGATCTCAGGACCCATGCTCCTTGAGTGATTGCGGAACCAGTCCTACACTAGTCTGGCGTCGGATATCCAAAGCCCGGTAAATGTATGGCATATTGTTTTTATCCTTCAACCTTACAATCTCTCTCGTTTCCTGGCTCTCATCCTTCCTCCCGGTAGGTCAACCCATTTTTATTATCCACAAAATATCAGATAATCATTTTAGTCATCAAATCTGCTTTCGAGATACCTCAAAAGTTGTTGATCAGTCGATTCCAAGCTCAATTTTCCGGCAGTTTGATGATTCGGCCGAACTGACGTTATGTGACTGATAATTGCTCCCTAAATACCACACTTGAAGAGTGATTTCACTGATTCAAAACAGTATTGATTTGAAACAATTAATTTCCATTTCAAAACTAAAAATTACGTTTTTTCGTTCCCGAATATGTACTACACAACTGTACGAAATGAACGAGGCCTCCACTCACAATATGTTACTTTTGATAAAGGTACGTCCAAAATAGGTATATGTCCTCATTAATAATATCAATACATATTATATACTATGTACTATTTATTCAATTCAGATGTATGAAATGAAGTTTCCTCCAAACTACACGGGGCCACAGACCCTCCCAAAACTGTTTGAGTTGGTCCACGAGTAATTATCGCATGGATCTATGTGGGTATACATATGGAGGATGAACTCAGCATATCAATAACGAACATGCTTTTCGGTTTTTCATTAAACATTATTTTTCAATATACTTCAACACCCCTAAGATGGAGGAAGCCTCACGAACATTATTTGAGAAAGAAAGTGAAGAGGAATTAATAGCGTGAATAAATCGGTGAGGCTGCGATAAGTCATCCGATGAAATATTTGTATTGGTACTCATCAAATTCGGTTTTGACAAAATTGTCATTCACTTCAATGGAGTGAAGGTATATGAGGTTACACCTGTGAGGATGTTGGCCCATATGTGGTTGTTTGAATTTGTACCGCACACTTATGCCCTGAATATCTGATTGATGTATTGGCAGTCGAGGAACCGAATTGGATACTCTTACGTTCACCCCACATGAGAAGTCATTTAAATCAAGTGAAACATCCAAATTCACTGAAGAACTTCGATCACAAGATGTGAAACATGTAGAATATACTATTCCGTAGGCTATATGGGGTAATGTCCTCAGGGATTGAAAATCGGACAAATATGTTACTACTCTCATAACGTTCCGGTTCTCTTCAGTTATTCTGGATTTAGGTTATGATTTCCGTGGGCTGCTTCGATCATTCCAATAACCCAACTCCAATTCTTGTTATTCCACCCATATTCGCATTCAACATCTGGTTGTGTCTCACACCATGCGCATTATTTGTCTTGTAATATTAGACAAGGTAATGATGTCAATGAACCACTTTCTGATGAACAGACGGTTGTTCAATCAGTGACAATGGTCGTATGCTCAAAGTGAGATGTGTCGGGCCTCACATAACTACTGAATGTTGTTGACTGTCCCATTCATTAGAATCAGTATCGCGAATATCCAGCAAGAACTTGAGAACAATGCAATATCGAAATAAACCTATGTTGGTAAATTGGGATCAGACATATGTCAGGATGACACACAAAAGGAAGTCGATTCGATCAAACTATAGTGGTATTCACCACTAGCGGCCACACATGGCCGTGAACTGCTCGCTATTGTATTGCGCCCTTCGAAGACTGTCCCTAATTAAACTAAAATGCGCTCGGACCGTACGCTCAAGAACAAACTCATAACAATCAAGGCTCAGAAATTGTTACACTACAGAGATGGTTACACAGCACGGAATGTAGAGCCACCCTCTAGTGGAACCGATCAGTCCACGTTCTTAGAGAGGGAGTTTTATTCGAATGCTACGGGTTCGGACTTTATTTTATTTGTTTATATTGTTTACATTTTATTGGAAACAAAGGCAATTCGCTGGGTAGTCCAGGTAAGGTAATGCATGATCGGAGAGCGTTCATCTCGGGCAATGCACATGGCCTAAACTTTGAAGTATTCTAGCTCTGTAATGGAACGTCGTATAAACATCTGTTTTAGACTGAGTTACAAGATAACCCCATTGAGCCTGCAGTCGCAGGCTCAAATGTACAATTATTGCTGGTACTTATCTGCGGTCAGTGAGCCTTCATTAACGTCCCGACCCCTTCATCAAGATTCGATGAACTAGTCGAACGACTTCCAACGAATCGACAATCTGCGATATCATTAACGACGTATATGTGACCGCAAGCCTCTGACGGTGTTTCCATGACGAAACTATGACAAAAATAGCAGCTCAATGCCAAAAGTATATGCAAATTATCTAATTTGCATCAAGAACTTTAGTTGATTCCACGATCCTAAAATCTACCAAAAGGTAGTTCATTTTGTTTTATATTTTCCTAATTTCCATTTTGATGAGGTGTATGAGATTCCTGCTGGAAAAATTCCTGCAATATGGGTATAATTGGACCTCAATATGCCGGGTGATGGGTTGCTGTTTTTCCGCTGGTAGTAATACATCTTTATCCAAAGCATGCAATATTTAGGTAATGATATTCAGGCCAAAAATACATAATATACATAAATAACCGCGCTATCCATCATTCGAGTTTCATTTTTCACGGAATTGTGTTTATAGTCAATGATATGGTCACTTTAACTCCCATTTGTTAACCGCCAAAATATGACTGTGAATTGCATCGTTGCGCACCATTTGTCATACAATAGTGGACTAGACAATAATGTCAGTCATTCTCTGCATGCGATATCAGTCGATTGGTTTTAGGAGTCGTATCTATCTTTCATAGGTAAATGTGTCATCTGCTCGTCGTTGGAATTCAGTATTATAAGGATTATCAACCCAAACACCTATCTGTGTTAGCCGTGCAGTTTTGTAAACAGAACCAATAGTGACAAACTGTTTATGTATTCTTCATTGTTAGGATTCGTGATGATATGCGTCAAACAGATGATGTTTTTTTAAATGTTTCCAATTGTTATGCCGACGTTTTCTATACCAGTCGATGTACTAACGAATATTTCAGGTAAATCGTGTTTTACTACTGCAATGAGTACTTACGGTATACTGAAACTTTAGGTTACCGAGTGATATTCATTCTTTCGAACATGATATTTACATGTTAACAGAAATCCAATTAATAAATATATGTTCTCTTTTACCTCAATTCCATAGCCTATTTTAAATAGTTCCAATTGTTTATTATTACAGAGTGTTTTCATTTATGCGTAAATCATATTTTACGATGTGACTATACTTTCGTCACCTATAATTCTCGCCACTCACTGCAAATAATTCGCTACGACTGATATTCCTCAAATAGAAAGTCAACCAATTTATTGTTTTTTTAGTGGGAGATTTAGCCTACTTCGTTCGTATTTCATTCGAGGCTTACTAGACAATTTGTACAGCTTAGCAATTCATTTTTAAAATTATCAGTAATAGTTAGAAATATGCAAATCTTATCCATTCGGAATCTTCATATAGAGCTTAGGTGATTATATGATTTCGGCCTAATAAAATTCTCTTTCAAGGTATCCATCGTCGTAAAATTGGGATTTGCATCATTTACAAGACACACCCAATAATTTGATGAATCATATTGTTTTCGTTTATATTATGGTGAGACGTGTACGTCGTTGTTCACCATTTGGTAAATTTGGAATGGGTGTTTATATCGCATATATTGTTCAGATGTAGGTATGCCTGTCATTGGAAAAGTATTGAAGAGTGGGTAGAGCTTTACGGAAGACAATATGGTTACATCGCTCGTGTACTAACTATTCGGCCGAGTCTCAATTATTCGATGGATGGATACGAATGATGATGTTGCAACTGATTGCAACAAGGGGTCTTATATAATTCCCAACTTTGTCAAACGATGATAAGTGCGAAAATTAAATGTTGGATTCAACAGACTAGTCCTTCCTCCAAGTTGAATGGTCACGATATGCACTAGTTGATTAGGAGGTACAGTCTTCTCTTCAGCACTTTCTTAGTTGCACGAAATGTCATTGTTGTACTCGCCCAATTAAACGCCAATTTAGTTCCCTCCATATAGTTGTCGAGCTGAAGAGGTGAGAACATGTCTCGAGTCTTCTGTACCACTGTGTTTTTTCTATGATTAGCAGTTTATAAGAAACGATGGTAAACTAAACTGTTATGAACAACAACTAAACTGAATACTCTGACACCATCCAACAGACAACATCTTCGCACCAAACAGTACAATAATGACGGAGATGATCTTCCCAATAATACCTTCACTATGAAATAAAACATATTTAATGTATCACCTAAATAAAAAAAACCTCATTAGGGATTTGGCACAGAAGCCACAAGAATGTCGCAACTGATAGAATAACCAACAATCTCATTCTAAAACTAAAAGTCACACGGCAGTGATCAACGCAGTCTTCAAACCACCTAAGCTCAGTGTAACATTTGTGTAATCATTATTACAAGGAAGTATTCGCATACATATGTAACGATGCCAACTTTAAGAGTATAGGTGTATCATGATCTGTGATGATTATCTGACGTTAGTTTCCGAAAAACAATATTTAGATCATTTGATGTATCGTGATGAATCCCTTCTCGTGGGTCTCGTGAGTCTTCAAGAATATTTTTGTGACAGTATCATTATTTTTGTTAGTAGCAATTTCGGTCCGGGAGCATTGTAACTTGAATTCAAACAACACAGCATATATTATACCATGAACACACCTGCAACAAATGTCATTAAAGAATAATTCATTGTTACTTTCTGAACTAACGTATAGTTTAACTCTGTATACGCCTGGAACAGATGCACAGCCCTCATCAATCACGTCTGAATTTAGATACTGACACAAACAGCAATTTGTTCCTTATGGGAGCTTGAACCTTATCTTCTCACTAAGTAAATAAATAGTATTTTATTTGGAATAATCGCTCAATGATGTTAGGAAAAATATCTGCTCCGACAGATTATAATATTACCCAGTCAGTCTGCTCTCCAATTCCACTTCCGTTATCTCGATATTTTGTACATCCAATATATTTAATTCGAGGTTGTGTATTCTTTAGCAGAATAGGCTAAATTTGGAACCGAGGGGCTATAGTTTCCTCATGGAGTATAATCACTTGAAGCGTCGGTATTTATTATTTATTCTAAATTCTCTCCTTGAAGCCATCTAATCTTGTCAGTTGAAAGAACCATAGTATAATTATATAATGCGAAACGAATCGAATAAACGACAAAAGGGAAGAATATGCTCATAAGAGTAGAATCAATCCGGTATATCATATATGTATATCCTGTGATGGTACATGGATCATACTCCTTTGAGGTTGGGATAAATGTCTAGGACTCACCAGCGTTTGGAGGCTCTATTTGACAGAATGATAATTGTGTCGCGTTCATTTGCGTTCCTATAAGTCTTTTGAAGAATTTGCCGATACGATAATCCAAGCATCTTTATTGCCATGTTCATAACGTTGCTGCCGTATGAATGAAATAAAGCAGTTGCTCGTATAACAATGATCAATCGCTTCACTTTTCCATATGAATAGCAATCATGATAAAACTAACATGGTCAATAATTCTTGCCTCTAATATAACATTTTATCTAACATATGCTAAGAGAAGATGTGACAAACAGTAATATGCATAATATATCTATTACATATATCAACTGCACAATCGACTAATCTGCGGATATTTGTATTCATTTACCTCGTTTACGGAATCACTCCTCTAGCTCTAAGGCGTAATATTATGCAAATCCGAATGTTTTTCAGGACAGAATGAACGCAATTCAGAATAATCCCTCCTGAATTGAAAGTGTTGAGTGTTTAGACGTATTTGGTAAAATGTTGTTTGCATCTGTCGCATCTTTCCCCTTGTAGCTAAGAGCGATAATTATGCAAAACCAAATGATGTCAGCAGATTACATAGCATATTCGATGCGTTTCAGAATTTTCCTATTCTATTGAAAGGAAAGGTCTCTCGAGGAAAACAATAATGATACATCGCTTGTCTAATATATGTTATTATGCGGTGTGGGACAATATCGAGCAGGACCAGTCGAAATAAATGCAAATGAGCAAGAGAGCCTTTAAGGTTGGTAAGAGCGAATCAGGATGAGTATAAATAAAATATATTTCACGCTGCCACAACAATTACAGCTCGCCTACTGGAACGGGTTATGTATATATAGTATCGTTAGAAGGAAGTCGCTGGTAATCATATATATATAAATATTCAGGAGAGATGAACTGATATTAAGCTTTATCGAGGTGGAGTATGCAATACGGTTGGAATAATGATGGGTAATGGGGAGGGAGTTAATAGACACTGGTGAATCCGTGGTTTCCTCTTTCGGAGAGTCCGTATAGATGAACAATAATGGAGCATGCGTGTTGGCACACTATTTATGGTCATTTTCTGACGGATATGACTGTATTTCTTCCACGTACATCGAATTTCTCACACGTGGTATGAGAGGTTCTCTATGTTTACACTGCCTATAGCTTTCCCCCCGATTGCATTCCGTTCAAAGTGTGATCAAAGGTCGTCACCAGTGCTCGTACAATAGCCATGGATGCCAGACCTTCATACGGATGCTAGTTACTCCGTGATTCGAGTCCCTACTGACAGTTAAACGGAAACGAATATAAGTAATATGCTAAATATTGGGCCAAAGCTCTACTAATCTGTCTGCTAGCTATCTGTCGGGAACGCTTCCAATCTATCGTATGCTGCCATGTAAACATAGACGACAGGTAATGTATTCATCGTGAGTGCATCAAATTCTTCGATGGGTCATGAAATGTGCTTTAATGATTCAACTTAAGTATGATTCTTCCCCCATCAACATATTGATAAAAAGTTATCAACAGCTGAGGAAGTCACTAGATCAGCTTCAAGGAGTGCTTACAATGACTACATTAGTAAGATCGATAATCCTGACTCGACCACCAACCCAAAACGATTCTGGGATTCATCAACAGCAGAAAATGTGACAATTCGGGAGTATCTCTTCTTGAGGCAAGTCCATACCCACCTATGGTCCAGAGTGTTGTTTCGTCTGAAGGGGTCAGGAAACTTCCTCCCATACTGCTGAAAGCTATCGGTTGAGATTACTCCTGTACTGACTAGGGCAGCCTACTGACACTCTTCCTCCAGACCTCAATCAACCAAGGCATTTTACCCAATGAGTGGAAAGGGGCTAACGTAGTGCCAGTCTCCAAGAGAGGTGATCGGGACGAGGCAGAATACTATAGGCCAATATATCTAACCTCTGTACTGTGAAGGATACTAGAGCATGTCCTCTGCAGCCAGATCCTTAAGCACTGTGATAGAAATTATATCCTCACTGATGCACAGTTCGGTTTCAAGAAGCAGCGTTCCTGTGGGACTCGGCTGCTTCTCACAATTCAAGATCTTGCTAGCTCACTTGACCAAAAAGGCCAAATCGATGCCATTCTCCTAGATTTCACGAAGCCCTTTGACAAGTTCCTCCACTGCAGGTTGGCACGTGGGCTCCGTTACTATGGCGAACATGATGATGCCAGGAAATGGATTACAAAGTTTCTCATAAATCGCACTCAGCAAGTGGTTCTAGAAGGTGTCAAGTCTGCAAAATCACAAGTTATATCTGGAGTCCCTCGTTGGAGTATGTTGGGGTCCCTGCTGTTAATGTTGTTCATAAGTTTTGGTAATTAAAAAAAGCTAGATTGTTCAGTTACCATCGCCCAAATCTGAAAAACTGAACAAGATATGGAGAAACAGATTGCACGTACCATTGTGTTCGCCGCCACGGACAACCACTAGCAAAATACAAATAACGGACCGAGGTACTCCATATCTTCGACTATATGTTATTGGATATGCAAATCCCGGAAAACGCCGTTTGAAGTCCAATGTCAGTCTCTTCAACCGCTGACGTCATCGGCCAGTATAGAGTTCTCACCAATTTTGTGAGATGTTCTATCCGGACAACGAACTTCGAAGGCAGGTTTCTCCACAACAGTTCACCCGATTCTTACGGGGAAGGTACCGATGAGTAGCTGAGAAAGCTATATTCCATGAGGCTTTCAACTTACTTCCTAAATCTGACTCAGGGAGAGATGGAGAATATGTATTACATATTTCCGGTGATTCGGTATTTGTTAGTCTTGACCAAGGGAACCTTCTCCGTTACGAATACCTTATATGGTTCATGTCCCGGGATTGACCAATTAGATCCACGATGTGTAACTGATTCATAACGAGCAGCCTAACTCATGCAATCTGCAAGCAACGTATGTATGATGTTACCGATCTTTGATAATAAATATGAAGGTATAGGCACACATATGGGAAAAGGCTGATGTCACGAAGTGTGTTAGTCCAATAGGGAAAGTTGATATACGTTTTATTTGTTAGTTGTATTATAGTAGAAATAACAATAATAATGATAATACCAATATCTGGCATGTTTCATGGCGCTGAATCACCAAATGCTGTCAGTCCCAAAGCGCTTTACAGATATCGCCCCTTTTATTTATTGTGATCTATAACCAGATAACAATTATTCTGTAGAGATATTATAATGGTCGATTATTTCGGCTAGTACTCGTTCCTATTATTGATACGTTCCTGAACAGCTGGGTAAAGGAAAAGTACAGTCATACCTAACCTTCGACGTACTCACTCGTCCTCTGTTGGGACTCGCAAATAAAACGGGTCGCGTCGTCCATGATTGCAAACGACCATTAACGTCAGTTTTTATTCAATGAAGTTTCCGCTCTTCATTCCGTTCAACAAAGAAACACGTTAACGAGGGACCTTGAGGTATATGCTGAGAGTCATACAGTATCAATTTATTCTTGATAATGATCACACCGTGACAAGTAAAGTACGGAGACCTATGAAAGCTAAGAGGCCCTAATAATGTAACCGTACTAGCTCGTTCAAAGTCACTAGCACAATCTATATGTGGACAACGAGCAGGCTCAAAGTTACAAGAGAGTGCACGCGGCCAGCAAATGAATCTCGGTTAAACGATGGTTGAAAGATGTTTAGCTAATTGAACGACAATAATCTCAAATTAACGTTTCACAACATTTTCGAGAGAGTTATTGTATGCGAATCCGAAGACGACCAGCACGACTTTACCTCGGGTAAATTTCCTATTCTGCCACCCCCAAGAAAAAAAAGCAGTATTCAGCTCACTACCCATCGTGTGCCTGTTCTTACAGTTGAGCTACACATTTTAGGCCTTGTGTTTTTGTGAATTAGATGGTTCGCAATCGAATTGCATTTTACCTGACCTCAAAGCCTTGTGGTTTTCTTTCCCATCATAGGAAAACTAAAGACAGATAGCTTCATTCTTCAGGAATTGGTCAAATTACTTTAATGAGCACCAACGTTACTGGTACTATCATTCATGTCATATTCCAAATGACCTGCAGTCATTACAAATGAAGCTGAATGCCAAATTTGGGTAGACATATTCCTAAATCTGTCAAAGGTCCAAAGGTCAAATAATGAAACATCGTGTGTGATATTTTCAGGCGTGACTCTGTACGAGTATTTTTGAGTGTCGCTGACCTGTTACATCTGTAGGAAATAACATATACTTCGAAACTGTGACATTTATCACTGTAAAATGTACTACTGTACTGTAAAACTGCGTTATTAATCCACGTTTCTATTCAGGTTGCCTCATTTCGAGTAGTTCACACAGAGATACTCTCTGTATTATCGTTGAACTCGAACAGGGAATAACAGGATGTTTCCCTTCTGATTTGACAGACAACGACCTTTAGCACTCGCTTTTTCCCAATTCAATTTTCCGCCAAGCATTCCTTTCAGCGGCCAGGAAGGGGGCCTCTCGAAAATGAGTAAGTCTCTTAGCAAGTACTGATAGAGTGACAGAACTTTTAAAATGTCATTCAAGTTTACTTAATCTAATAGGTCATTACGCATTAGGATTATGAGGGGGTGGGGATTTCCTGCACGGTCAAGATGAGTTTTAAGCGGACACAAGCAACTTGTGCGATCAACGTATTTTGTCATTCTAATATAATTTTTTATTATATTTAATATGTTTATTAACGTGTTATTCCAATTTTTACCCGTCCGAGGGTTCGAGACTCAGTTTGAAATAATTCATTCTTCCTTCGTCTGTTATGATAACCTCGACACTACCAATGGATCCTCCATATACTGACAGTTAGAGCATAACGTTTCGAAAATATATGAGTAAGGTAATATAATCTTAAAAGATGTCCACTCGACATAGCGCTGCTATCATGGAACATTTTTGCCGTGCTCCACGAATATACCCCCTGGTCATTGGAACAAGTCACGGTTCTCTGACTGAGCTAAATCAACGCATATTTGTGCTCATGCTTCTTGTCGGTTCCTGTTCCCACCTGGGTAAAGTCGGGCAATAGATGATTAAGTACCTTGGTCGATACATAGCGAAACATAGGGATCTTTGAATCACAACGTCAAAGCCTGGAAAATGGATGGCAATTTCTAGGTGTCACTTGAATTATTTTAGAACACGGATTCGAATACCCAAATCGATTGTCTCGGGAACTCCCAGCAAGTCATTACTCATCGAGGGAATTGCAAGACTGCTTCGTTAAATTTATATCATTTCATGCTTAGTATCAGTTTCCAATGAGCTGAAATGTAAATAAAATATGAATATCGCATCACTCTACCAGCGAAGCTTATCTTCCGTTCCACAGGAGTGACCAAAGTTGCTGAAATTAACAGCTCATATCATCGGCAGTTTACACTTGGGTGACGAGTGTAGCCAATTAACTAGGATGTGACAGTCTATGTGCGGAAACAACGATACATAAATTCAGCGAGGTGTTCCAAATTGGCATCATCTCTTGGTTCCTCATTTCATCCATGTAAACACATTGTTGATTTCGCAAGTATATCGTTTCCAGCTATAAAGCAGTAACGAAGCTTCTTTTTTTTTATTTTTAACTGGAGCATTGCACTGTGAGAATAATGGATTACATAGTCTATCAACATGGCAGGAAGTAACGGCACGACGTGTGTATGTTTGTTCGAATTGGATATTCCATGTAAACATGAAATACATCAGTAGGGAATTACATAATAACGAGACAAAATAAAATGTAAGCCACTTATTCAGGAGTTCATATCGTATTAACAGATTAGAGATATTTGTATAAGCTCAAGTCAGTAGAGCTACATACTTCACACCAGTTTATTAAAAGCTCAAACCAACCTAATAGAAGGAAGATTCGCTGATCTGTTGGTCAGTAAAATTGATGATGTTGATTAGGCTATGTTACGCTATTCACGTGTATATGTGGCAACCCTTGAAGTCAAGGTCGTAGGTGCTGCCTTCAGAGATGTAGTTGGGCTTCTATCAGATTTTCCAGCATCGTCGATTCCATCGATGAACAAGACAGTTCTAGATATGGAC